>RJWM01040031.1:0-15728 GCA_004363535.1 Dasyprocta punctata
AAGAAAAACATCCTGAAAATATAGTTATTTTTTAAAAAAGAAAAGCAGTCAAGTATGGTGGTACATGCCTTTAATCTCAGCACTCTGAGAAGCTGATGCAAGAATATTGCAAGTTTGAGCCCAGCCTGGCCAATTTACTGGTTTAGCAATACCCTGTCTCACAGTGAAAAATTTGAAAGACCTGGGGGTGAAGCTCAGTGCAGAGCCCCTGGGTTCAATTTCCAATACTGAAAAAGAAAAAAAAAAAAAAGAGGCAGGCTGGGTCCTCTCCCTTGACATACCCACCTTCTGCAACTGGCCCCTCTCCCTGCAGGGCATGTACAACGCCACCACCAGGCAGGTGGAAACAGAGCTCTTTCCCTGCCTGAAGCACTTTGGATTGAGGTTCTACGCCTACAACCCTTTGGCTGGTATGGGTCCTATCAGGACAGGCCCTTCCGGAATGGGTGGGCCTTGCTGGCTATGTCTGTACCTGTTTCTGTTTGTTTTGGTACTGGGAATCGAGCTCAGGACCTTGCGCTTGCCGGGCAGGTGCTGCACCGCTGAGCTATATCCCCAGCTCTGTCTGTGCCGATTTCTGTCCCCGTGAATACCCAGCCTAAGCCATGGCAAGCAGACAGGGTTCGGCAAGAGCTGGGTGGCGTCTGCATCCCTCTTTGGTTCCTCTCCCTCCCCGTGTCCGAAGCTGGAGAGTCTGGCAGGCTCTGGGAACAGTCTGGGCCCAGACCTGACCACAGCCTTCCTGCAGGGGGCCTGCTGACCGGCAAGTACAAGTACGAGGACAAGGATGGGAAACAGCCGGTGGGCCGCTTCTTTGGAAATAGCTGGTCTGAGGCCTACAGGAATCGGTGAGCCAGGGCTGCCTGCATCAGCCTGGGTCGGGTGGGAAGACCCCTTTATCTGAAATGAAGTTGCAGGTGACATTCCTGAGGGCGAAATCTTCCTTACTACTTATACCTACCTCTCTTGATTCCCACAAGAATTGGCAAACTCTGGAATTTCTTATTTTCTTGAGACCTTTGTGAAGAAATTAGGAATCCAGGGTCATGTGGTCTGCCGGCCATAGCTGTGCCCTGAGACGTCACCTCTGAGGAGGAATGAAGGAACTCTGATCTTGCTCTCCTAGCTGCTTGTTTCTTTAGATACAGAGGGCCAGGTCCAGGAGCCCTGAGGATAAAGATGTCATCAGTGTCTCTTATGAGGGCCAGCAGCTGCCTGGCCTATTGTGATGTCTCACAGAGCAGAAGGTCCACTGCTGGAGGGGACACTGCAAGACATGGATAGGAGCAGCTGTGCTGCTTGGCTGTTTGCCTGTGGCCTCCAGGGTACTGACCCCCATGCCACCTGCCATCTGCACAGGTTCTGGAAGGAGCACCACTTCAAGGCCATTGCCCTGGTGGAGAAGGCCCTGCAGGCCACCTACGGCCCCAACGGCCCCAGCATGACCTCAGCTGCCCTGCGCTGGATGTACCACCACTCCCAGCTGCAGGTAACCCTGCTGGCCCTGGGGCACCACCTCTGCCCTTTTTAAGAACTTAGAATTACCTGTAGGTGATTTCTAAAGACTGTTTTCTGTTCTCTTCTGAAATTTCTCCTTCCATTTGTTTCTTGCCGTCATCTAAGTGCCAGGTTTTATGAATTTTACGAATATGATTTCATTATTCCTTAGACCTTAGGAGGTATGGTTTCTCTAGTTTTATTGATGAGGAACTGGGCTTCTTATGCAATAATGGGGTAGAAATTTCAATGCAAGTTTCACTGCAAAGCCCACCAGTCCTACTCTGCTGGGGTTCCTTCTCTCTCGGGCTCAGGTCTTCCTGGTGGAAACTTCTCCAGCTGTAATCGTAAGCAGTTCACAGTGTGTATGTTGCAGATGCTCCATACATGGTATCTAAGTGCTTTGGGTCATTTTTTTCCCTACAGTCACACTGAAAACAGAAGATTTGAGTCTCAGGAGAGTTTAAGTAGCCCAGGTGTTTTCCCAGCTGTTCTGTGACAGAACTTACCTGGCTCTGTGTAGATGAGCAGGGAAGAGAAGATAAAGTGTAAAGTCACCTAACTATGAGAGTCAAAGGCACCTTCAGTTCTTCCGGTTGCTCAGGATATAAATACAAACAGATCCCAAATCTTGGCAGGGCTGGGGACGGGGAGGGTCTGACTGGAGCTACTCGGTAGCACAAGGGTACTCAAGTGCCGCTTTTCCCCTTGCAGGGTTCCCGCGGGGACGCAGTCATCCTGGGCATGTCCAGCCTGGAGCAGCTGCAGCAGAACCTGGCCGCTGTGGAGGAAGGGCCCCTGGAGCCGGCTGTGGTGGAGGCCTTTGATCAAGCCTGGCACCTGGTTGCCCACGAGTGTCCCAACTACTTCCGCTAGGCCCAGTGTGACTGAAGGTGCTGCAGGCATCTCTGTCTCCTCTCTGATTCTCTGACCCTGGCCATTTTGCCTTAAGCTGACTTAGCTTGGTCTTTCCCGATTGCCTCAATTATGCAGTCTTTTCTAGATTCTTGCCCTGCTCCCTGCTGTCCTGGCAACATGGAAAGACTGGGCCTGGGTCTTACACGGGCATTTCTGTCTCAATAAAGCGGCCCTCGGCCCGGCTGTAGCCCCGGCCTGGTGAAACACCTGCTCTCTTGTCTCCTGCTGTCACTGCCTGTTGCCATCCTGCCTGGGGGCCTCTGAGAAAGGGTGGAGCCCTGAGCTGGGGTCTCCAGAGGGCAGAGGTTGTGGGACAGGCTCAGGAGCACCCTGGCCTTGCAAAGGTCTCCCCGTGCCTTCTCCTGAGCCCCGCCTGACTTCTGTGTCTCCTACATGTGAGGGGCAAGGTGGGCCAGGCACTGTGGAGTAGCTTCTCTCTCATTCAGGATTGCAGCACCAAATACTCAGAAATGGGACAATTTGGGCAAAAATTAGCATTAGAGTCACCACTAAGATAAACATGACACTTCTCAGAATTCTGTGGGCTTTTTTATTGTTTTATTTTTTGAAACAGTCTTGCTATGTAGCCCAGTGTGGCCTCAAATTTGTGGCAGTTCTTCTGCCTCAGCCTTCCAAGTGCTGAGATTACAGGCATGTACCACCACACTTGGTTTTTTTCCCTCTTTTCTTTCCTTTCCTTTCCTTTTCCTTTTCCTTTCCTTTTCCTTTGTTTCCTTTTCCATTCCTTTCTTCCTTTTTCTTTCCTTTCTTTCCCTCTCTTTCTGTTTCTCTGTCTCTGTCTCTGTCTCTGTCTCTGTCTTTCTCTTTCTCTCTCCCTTCCTTCCTTCCTTCCTTCCTTCCTTCCTTCCTTCCTTCCTTCCTTCCTTCCTTCCTTCCTTTCTGGTCATTTTGGAGACAAGGTCTTGCTATTTTGCCCAGGCTGGCCTCAAACTTCTGGGCTCAAATGATCCTCCTGGATCAGCCTCCTGAGTAGCTGGGACTACAGTTACGCACCATCACACCCAGATTGGGGAACATTTTTTAAGTGTTTCTCAATCTCAGTGGCTTTGCTCTTTTCTTAGCTAAAAATTATTGCCTGGTCATCTGTAAGTTTCTTGACCTTGACTCCAGGCCTCCTTCTGTTGGGGCTGGAGGCACAGGCAGCCAGGATTCCCATTCCCTCAGCCTCCCGAGAGCTGGAATTTCTTTTTTATTTTTGAGTGCTGGGATCCAGCCCAGGGCCTCACACACACCAGACAAACAGTCACTGAGCTACATGCCCAACCCTAGTTTTATGTGAGTTTTACCTTCCTTTGTTTTCGTGTACAGCACAGCAGATGCACCATCAAGTTAACTGGTGTCTGTTACGGTTCAACCAGCCACACCACACTGAGTTGCTCAATGTGTAATCCCAGCGCTGTTTATTTTGAGACAGTCTTCCTCAGTTGCCCAGGCTGGGTCTGAACTTGAAATCCTTCTGCTTTAACTTCCCAAATAACTGGTATTATAGGCTTTTGACATCGTGACCAGCTTTTTAAACAGAATTTGACAAACTGACCCTAAAATTCATACGGAAATTTTTTTGGTTCGTTTTGGGTTCCTTTTTTTTTTTTTTTTTGGCACCAGGGATTGAACTCACAACCTGGTGCCTGCCAGACAGGCACTCAAGCCACTGAGCCAAACTCCCAGCCCTGTTCTTTTGACGCAGGGTCACAGTATGTAGTTCAGGCCTGTTTTGGGTTCCTTCTGAGACAGGGTTTCACTATGTGGTGCAGGCTTCATATGGAAATTTAAAGAACCCAGAACAGCAAAAGGACTCAGTGTTGCAAAAGTACAAAGATAGATGACTCATACTTGCTGATTTCCAAAGTTAGTACAGAACTTGAAAAATTTTTTGCTTTTTTCTTGGTACCAGGGATTGAACTCAACCTCACACCTGCCAAGCAGGTGCTTAAGTCACTGAGCCAAACTATTTTTTTCAAGGCAGGGTCGCACTATGTAGTTCAGGCCAGCCCTGCTCACATTGTAACCCAAACCAGCCTCGAACTCACAACGCTCCACCTACCTCAGCTTCCCGAGTGCTGGGATTAAAGGCGTGCGCCACCACGCCCGGCTAATACAAAACTACAGTAGTGAAGTCAGTGTGCCACTGGCAGAAGGATACATAGAGATCAATACAATGAAAATGAAAGGCCTGAAATAACCTGTGATATGTAGTGACAATAGATTTTAGAGAAGAGTGTCCAGTCAAATCAACGGGAGTTCCAATCCTCTTCAATTAACAGTGCTGGGAACTGGGCCTGGTGGTACATGCCTATAATCCCAGCATTCAGGAGGTTGAGGCAGGAGGATTGCTGCAAGTTTGAAAGCAGCCTAGGCTGCATACTAAGTTCAAGACCAACCTGAATTACAAAAAGAGAGAGACACTCTGTCAAGGGCTGGGGAATATAACTCAGTGTCACAAACACCTGCCTGGCCAGCACAAGGTCCTGAGTTCAATTCCTGGTTAAAAAACAAAACAAAACAAAAACCTAAAACAAAAGCGAGTAGTGGTAGGACAACTGAATGTTCTCATGGAAAGGAATAGAATTGGAACCAGGCATAGTGGTGCATATAATCCCAGCATTCCAGGAGGCTGAGGCAGGAGGGTTGCAAGTTTAAGCCTAGCCTGGGCAGTTTAGCAAAAGAGCCAAGGAGTAGGTCACTTAAGGCCCTTGAATTCAGTCCTTATTTTTAGTAAATATGTATAATTTTTTAAAAGTTAAAATGAATGAAATACTAAATGTAAAATGTAAAACTACTAAACCCTAAGAGCAAAATATGGGAGTAATTGGATTAGATATGACAGTGAAAGCACACCAACAAAAAAGAAATAGATAAAAAGGGCACCGTCAAAATTGTTTTTGCACTAGCAAAAATCAAACCCTTTTTTTTTTTTTTTTTTGTGGCACAGGGGATTGAACTCACAATCTCACACCTGCCAGACAGGCACTTAGACCACTGAGCCAAACTCCCAGCCCTAGTTTTTTGAGGCAGGGTCACACTGTAGCTCAGGCCGGCCTTTCGCTCACGTTGTAGCCCAAGCTGGCCTCGAACTCACAATGCTCCACCTACCTCAGCCTCCCGAGTGCTGGGATTAAAGGCATGGGCCACCATGCCCGGCTGAGATCAAACTCTTTGCTGTGAGTGACTTCTAACTATTTTTGACAGGGTCTCATAAGTCACTAAGTTGCCCAGGCTGGGTCAGAACTTGCAGTCTGCCTGCCTCAGCCTCCCACAGTGTGGGATCACAGGTGTGCGCCGTCACACCTTGCTGAGAGGTGATTTTAAAGCTGGAAACTGGAACCACCTGAGGACTCACCACTTCCATGTTCAGTAGTTGACGCCCTGGAACTATCAGCTGGAACTGTTAGCTCTTGATTGGAACACACGTGCCATCTCCATGTGCCTGGTGCTTCCTCACAGTGTGGCAACTGACTGCTCACAAAAACCAGATGGAGTTCCTGTTTCTGAGCTGTGTTCTGTGTCCCGGAGATGACCTCCAGGGTAGTGCTGGGACTTCCCTCCAGTCAAGGCCCCCAAGCACCAGTCTTCACTCAAGCCTCCAACCAAGAAGCCCAGACAGCCCCCAGCCCCCAAGTCTGTGGATGGGTCAGCCTCGCTGGGCTTCCCCATAGGAGTGAAAGAATAACAAGAAGCAACAGGACATATTGTATAAAATACAAAGTGAAACAGACTTGATGAACAAGGCCGTGAGAAGATATTGAAAATAGAACAGAAATATAACAAACTCTGCCAACCATTTCTTCAGAAGACGTCAGAATCGAATGCTCAAACCCCAAATTTTGGGTAATAACATTTATTAACCATCTGCAGGTGTCTGCACTGCCTGGGGGAAAAGATGAAGAGGCCTTGCATTATTTGACGAGAGTTAAAGTGACAGAATTTGAAGATATAAAAGCGGGTTACAGTGTTGGAGACCACTATGAAGCGGTTCTAAGCAGGATTTAAAATTAACTAATTGACTTTTTATTTATCTGTGAGCCTGTCTTAGGCTTAGGCCCCTTGCCTGGTGATGCGAGCTGATTCATAGTAAGTGAACCTCTATGAATCACTGGTCCTGGCTGAGGCCTGTAGTGGCCTGTGAGGTCAGAGATACCTCAAAGGGCAAGATAAAGAAGGCTGCAGCTGATGATATCTTGGCTCCACAATCAATTATGTAAATAGAGAGTGCAGCTGCAGGCATCTTACCCTGCAGGCATCTCAGTCCCACCACAAATGCCATCTTGGAGATAAGATAGTTCTCCTTTTTTTGGCATTTTTTACTACTTGGAGATGTCCTTGAAGTGACACCCAAGGTCCTGCTCAATTCTGGCACCTCCCTCAGTATCCTTTCTCTTTGTCCACTATGGAAACAAATATAGGTGGTCCAGAGAAGCTCTTGGTATTAGCCTTAATCATAGCTACAGAGTCAAGAACTCTGTAAGGGCTTTGATCCTCCTGGAGCCCTAAAATCATACCTCTTGTCTCATTTATTTAAGCTTTCGCCGTACACTCATTTGGGAGATTGGGGATCTAGGCTGGGTCCCCTGTATTACAGAATAGATTTTTACTTTGATGAAATTCCTTACTTGTAAAATAAAGTTCTCTCCCAAGAATTTCACCTGAGTGAGAGTGATGATCCTTCTTGAAAGCCCACTGAAATCAAATGGAAATCCAGAAAGGATTTGGTGAAACAGTCGAATCGAACCCAGAATAAAGCCAGTAGGAAGCGGCAGCCTGAAGAACCCAAGAGCGAGCATCCCGGTGTGGTCCTTGAGGATGAGATTTGAGCACATCCAGTGTAGTGTGGATGACAAGGAAAGGAAGGAGAAGACGATGAAGAAGGATGAGAAGGAGATGAGGAGGAAGGGGAGGAAGGTGGAGAAGATGACTGACTGAACACCTATGGATCCCAATCTTTTTTTTTTTTCCTTTTGTTTTTTTACTTTTCTCCACTCCCTGGTAACAAGGTGAAGTCTTTCCCCCTGTTTTGTGTTCATCCGACCTGTTCTTGTGGTTTCTGTTCCCAAACGCCATGGTTCTCAGCTTATTTTGTGGAGGAGATGATGTTACAGGCAACTGAGTTAGTTAGAAATATTATAGGCAGGGCTAGGCCCTCAATGGAGCAGGCACAGAGTACCAGATATCTTGTGACCTTGGAAGAGATACACACCTCTTGCTGTGTGCCAGATCTCAAGACAGAAGACAAAACAAATACAACCACACCCTAAGTATAAGCATTAGGGATTAGGGATAGATCATCTTGAGAAGCCAGGAATTACCATCCCAATCCCCTAATCTGTAAGAATCTTACCTAAACAATCAATCTTATTGGTTGATTACAGTTTTGTCCCACCTCAAGCCCATCTGCCTTGCGAGTTCCCAGTTCTCCCCATCATGGTTTTGCTCTATAAAAGTCACTGGAAAAGACAGAGTCTCGGGCAACCCACTCGGGCCCCCCTTCTGTCCCTCAGACAGAAGCTTTCTCTCAATAAACATCTTCCGCTCTTACCCTCCGTTGTTCCTAAAATTCATTCTTCGATTTTTAGAGAACACGAACTCGCGCCAGACATACAGTAGGTTGGGAGTTTCATTTCCCATATCATTTGGAGGTCTCCCACCAAGATTGTTTTCCTATATCATTTGGAGGTCTCCCACTGAGATAATTTTCCTATATCAATAACTTGAGCAGAATACAATGGGAAAATAATCGCTACAGTTTTCTGTTCTAAGGTCATTTTTATCCCTTCCTGTCTACACACAAACTGTATGGAGTCACCACCACCAAGCTCTCCGAGAAGAAAGAAAAACCTTCAGCTCCCTTTGCTCTGCTAGCAGCTGGAAGATGCTGGCCCCTGTGTCTCAGTGCATACAGTTCTAACTCTTTTTCCTTCTTTCTCTGTATCCTGGGCTCAGACAGTACACTGTGTCTCTGTATGAATGTATCTCTATGTGAACAGTTAACATTTACCAATGTGAACCTATCTACTTGCTCATGTTTAGAAAGAGAAAAAAAAAAGGCATTAAAAAATGGACTACGAACAGTTAGCAAAGTCTGGGTTTGAGCTTATGGATGGTTTAAATGGGCATTTTGACAACATGGCTTCTCATTTGGCACCTTTAATTGTGATGTTTAGCAGACATCCTTGCAATTTAAGATGATGCTTTTAAAATAAAATTCTCACCTTGTACAGAAAAAGGCAGAAACCATTTTATCTTTTTTCCAGTATAAAGTTTTCTTTCTTATTGTTGTTCACATCATTCTTGTTCTGCAGGAACATCAGTGTTAATGTAGAAGGCCAGGTGTGGGGTGCATGACTGTAACCCAGCACTTGGGAGGATGAGTCAGGAGGATTGCCACAAGCTCGAGGTCATCCTAGGCTACATAGTGAGTTTAGGTCAGCCTGGACAAAATAGCAAGACTCTTTCTTAATAAATAAACAAATAAATAAAATTAAAGAGGGATGTGAGAGAACAGGGTGATGGTCTTTGGAAATGAACTGTCATGGGGAGCAGCCATCTTTGTTGCAGAAAAACCAGTATTAAACCAAATGGAAGACTGCACTGAAGAGTTGGAAGGCAACTGTTTATTATTCTAGCAGGCTGGTGGGAATCAATTCCAAATCACCAGTCATAAGTCAGTTTAGAGTTCAGTTGAAATACAGTTTGCAAGCAGGAAGTACAAGGCTGATGGCGAGTTCTTACATGATTGGTTACATGAATTAAGTCATGTGTTGTCAAGCAAGCTAGTTCTAAATAGATTCCTATTGTTACAGGCAACTGAGTTAGTTAAAAATATTATAGGCAGTCAGACAGGGCTAGGCCCTCAAGGGAACCAGTGCAGAGGACCAGATATCTTGTGACCTTGGAAGAGATACACACCTCTTGCTGTGGGCCAGATCTCAAGACAAAAGGCAAAACAAATGCAACCACACCCTAAGTATAAGCATTAGGGGTTAGGGATAGATCATCTTGAGAAGCCAAGAATTACCATCCCAATCCCCTAATCCGTAAGAATGCTTGCTTACTACTTGACTCACTTCCCCATTTGTCCTTGATTTGGTCAATCTTACCTAAACAATTAATCTTATTGGTTGACCACAGTTCTGTCCCACCTCAAGCCCATCTGCCTTGTGAGTTCCCAGTTTTCCCCATCATGGTTTTGCTCTATAAAAGTCACTAGAAATGACAGAGTCTTTGGCAACCCACTTGGGCCCCCTTCTATCCCTCAGACAGAAGCTTTCTTTCTCTCAATAAATATATTCTGCTCTTACCCTCCATTGTTCCTAAAATTCATTCTAAGATTTTAGAGAACACAAACTCGCGCCGGCCTATATCATTTAGAGGTCCGAGATCGTTTTCCTATACCATTTGGAGGTCTTACACTGAGATCTTTCCCCTATATCATTTGGAGGCCTTCCACCGAGATCATATCCTATATCATTTGGAGGTCTCCCACCGAGATCATTCCCCTATGTCACTATGAAGGAGGGGAGGGGGTTTGAGCAGAGCAAGTAGAATTAAAAGTGTCCTTGACTGGACCAGTCTGTCCCAAAGACAAAGTCCTTGAAGCAAGTTGGAAACAACATATGTTCTTCTAACTAAGGAAAAACACAAGCTGGACACAGTCAAGTTGACCCAGTGCATTGTTGAAGAGAAGCAGCTGCACACAGTCAAGGCTGACTGAATTTAGTAGGCTAGCTACATGGCAAGCAGCAGGAGCATAGTCGTAGGCCTTTAATTGATTTTTCACTATCCTATAAAATGTTTGTTATTTTATAATTGTGCCCTTACATTCCTCCTGTTTTGTTATAGAGGAGATCTTCTTTCTCAGTTTCCCCAATTTCTTCAGTGCTAAGGAACTGGTAAGGAGAAGTAACTTGCAAAAGGAGTTGGTGATGCATATTTTCAAAGCATTCAGATAAGAAGGGTGTCAGAATATGGATCATGCAAGGGCTAGAAGAACTGCCAAGAGGGTCAGTAAAGGTCCAAGGAGGGGGCCTATCCATGAGGGAAGAAGATCTAAAGATCACCATAAGGGAGAGCCTCCCATAAGATTTGAAACTGTGCTTAACATGTTCCCACAGCTATTGGGAATTTTCTCGATTTCTGACTTGTTGGCACAATAGCAACACTCTACTGCCAGGAAAAGGCAGGTACCCCATACTGGGCTGTCAGGAGATCTAAGGCTCTCAATTCTGGAGGACAACAGCAGCTCAGGAGTCTATTTGATCCTGCAGCATGTCTATGGAGGTTTGTATGTTGGCAAAATCTCCAGAAATCTGAGCATTTAATTGTGAGTATTGTTGTTGGCTCATACCCATAGTTGTAGCACTGAGTGTCAAACTCCCTGTTATTCTTATCCCAGCTAATATAGACAATATCATGTCATGTTCTTGATTTAACCATTGGGCGTGTGCAGGACCTTGTCTTGAATAAACAGAGAAGTCAGGTACCAGAAAAAGCAAGTGTACAAAGATTCATTTTGATGCTATTGAATAGTTATGTCACCCCAAAGCAAAGCCACAAGGGGGGGTGCCAGAGAACCTGAGGTAAAATCAACATATCTATACAGTCAGTGGCCTTAATGGAAGCCAGAAAGTAGAAGTACTTCCCCATACCATAGTGGGATAGGGCTAAAGTGAGTGATTGGGAACATTAGTTGAATTAAGTTTAGAATTATTTCAAGTGAGACCCAGATCTTGATACAAAAGGACTGAAACAGGGACACAGAGCCAACAGTGTTTGCCTAAGTCTAGGTTTACACCTTGGAGGACCCAATGGGTACTGTTGACCAGATGTAGGAGATCAGGAGTCAGGGGGCCTGTGTGATTTACAACAGGAACAGGGGCTGTCTTAGTTGCTTTTCACTCACTGCTGAGATAGAATACCTGATGCCCAAAATTACGGAAGGAAAGGTTGATTTCTTGCAGTTCTTGGGGGTTTCAGTCCATACTCAGTTGGCTCCAAGGCAGTGTGGCGTGGCAGGGCAGCCATTCATGGCTGTCACAAACATCAAGGTGCACAAACCAGCAACAGAGAGTGACAAGACACACCTTTCTCCTGCCCGTACACTGTATGTTGTCTCCGCCCCTGTGGGTGCAGCACTCATATCACCAATCTCAGTGCCAGACAACAGACCAATCACAAATGCCACACTCAGCCCCGTCCATGATTACATGAGGCTTTTGCGGTGGGGGCACAGGACCATCCCCATGGCTGGGGCCAATGGAAACACTAGTGGTCTTGGGGAAGGAATCCTACAAAATACAAATATACTTTAAGCTGTTAGGAGTCCCATTTGGTCTGATGAGAATAATTTGGGGGTTTGCATCTTCAGTTTGAACCTGGAATTCCCAATGTCCTGAATTTCCATATACTCCTAAAATGTTAATATGTATTATTCATACTCCCATGGATAATCATTCTTACTTTAGGTATAAACAGCTAATGGTAAGCAACTCAAGAATTATATCTATGAAACAGAGAACAAAGGCAGCCTTCCTATGGGGTTCCCAGTCTGCTGGAGTTGCAGCCCAAAGAATAATAATGAACACTGAGATTAATAGGAAATAAGGAACCAAAACCAGGTAGAATAACAACACATTGAATCTATAATGACAAAATAGATCAAGGTACCTAGTACAATAATTACACCAATGTAGAAGAGAGTGAATGTGATTTTGTGGGAACCTTCCAGTCCCCTGGAAACAGCCCAGAGTCCTGTAGCAAGCACTAAAATTAGCAAGAGGGAATTAAAGCCCAAACTGGAAAACAGAACATCAGTCAATTAGGACAGTTACTCCAGTGTACAACGTCTATGTAATCTTCAGCTGTGTATTGACCTGCCAGCTTCTGGAGTGGCGGGGGCAAGGCTTTGAATGTGTTGTCTCTTCAGGGTGGTCTTCAAGGGCTTTGTCTCATCTGAACAGGCCCTCCGACAAGATGAGCCCACCTGAGCAGCCGGGCGTAGTGGTGCATACCTTTAATCCCAGCACTCAGGAGGCTGAGGTAAGTGGACCATTGTGCGTTTGAGGCCTGCTTGGGCTACAATGTGAGCACAAGGCCAGCCTGAGCTACATAGTGTGGCCCTGTCTCAAAAAACTAGGGCTGGAAGTTTGGCTCAGTGGCTTAAGTGCCTGCCTGCCAGGTGTGAGGTTGTGAGTTCGATCCTGGTGCCACAAAAAAAAAAAAAAAAAAAAAAAAAAAAAAAAAAAAGATGAGCCCACTTGATCCTAGAGCAGTAAATCTAGGGCTGGATCTCTGTCATTTTTTGGTGCCCTATCTGTCATTTTTGAGCTGCCAGAGAATTAGCCCCCAAAGACAGCCCAGTTGTCTGTGTACTCATGTAGGGGCCTTTTTATGTATCCCAAGCAGTCACACTGTCTGCAACTCTGTACATTGGCTTAACCTTCCTGTTCTGGTTTTAAACCAGAGTACTTTTGTGCTGGGCTGGACAGTGACCACTGTCCATTGTGGGGTTGGGTCACAGCTAGACCCGTTAGTATATCCAGCATCGGCCAGAGATATCCTCTTCCCCTTTTACATAGGGACTAGGGGGCAAGTCCCATAGTTTGTTCTCCTGGACAGGTTCTTGGGCTGTGTACATCATGGGACACCAAACCATTGCCAGTTTGGCTGCCAACAGGCTGGCCAGTGTTGGAGGTGTGTCCCCTAATGCGCGAGAGTGGTGGCCTGTGCCACTCCACTCCTGGAATAGGCTGTCCACATACCTTTCCCATGATACCTCACAGGTTTGCAGCACAGTATACAGCGCTGCCATTTCCCAATCCAGGAAAACCAGCTCTCGGCTCCTGTTTACAACTGTGACAATAACCCAACAGGCTGCTTCTGTTTTCCATTTTTGCCATAGGCCCCAGCCAAACCCATTGTCATCCACACTGACGGTTAGGATAAAGGACAGGTTAGTGTCAATGACTCGTAGGGCTTGCACCTGTGCAACAGCCCCCTTTGAGTCCTGAAGAGCAGCTTTGATTGCATCTGTTTAGCCCCATGTCAGGTCCCTTTTGGTCATCTTGTATAAAGGGTACAGGACGGTAGCTAGGTGCGGTACATCTGCCAAAAACCTAGCAAGCCTATATACGCCTGTAATTGGCATACTCTCATGGGTCTGGTCTTATCCAACTATATAATACCCAAGAATTTGACAGATAAGCCAGTTCCTTTGACCTTGTCTTTGTTGGTGGTTCATTCCCATGCCAGCAATGCTTCCTTTGGACTGTACATAGTGGCTTTTCTGTAAGACAATCAAGTTAACATAATATACTCAGAATGTGGCTTGGCCCAGTTGGCCAGGTCCTGAGCTACCAGCCCATAACATAAAGTTGGGCTATGCAAACAGCCTTGTGACAACATCTGGAAGGTCTATCATCTATCATCCCAGGTGAAGGCAAATGGGTCCTGACTGTCAATGTCAGGGTGAGACTTTACAGTCATTCACCAATTCACCATGACCTGTCTGACTTCTGCACAGGCCATACTGGCGGTCTCTGGGCAAGGAGTATCGCTTCTGCTTTTTTCAATTTCAAGACAGTTTGTCTCATGGCTTTATGGCCTCCAGGCAGCCAGTACTGTTTCACGCATACAATCAACGTGACCTGTGAGAAAGTCAGTGGTGCACGGCGCGGATGGCCCCAGACTATCGTTTTCACTACATGAATTCACCATTGAAATTCTCCCTGCATGATGTCAAGCAGAGCACCAGTCAGAGTGTCCACCCCCAGCATGTAGTCAGCAACTGGGGAAACATAAACCTCACACAGGCACTGGGGTAAGCACCCGATACCCAAAGTCACCTGGGTCTTCTGGACCATGATGTAGTGACCTCTGTATCCATTTATCTATGTAGTAGGCCCTGTAAAATGGTCTGAGTTGTCATACATTAGCATTGACTCAGATCTGGTATCCATCAATATTAGTACATATTGCACAGTAAATAGTCCAATAAATTTTGGGGGGACCGGTAAATAGTCAATTTCACATGTGGCCTCTGGTTTCCTGAGACCCCCAAGACCTGGGTAGCATGGCCTGCCTCCTAATCAGGGTAAAAGGAGGCCAGCGCCATTTCTTTCAGCTTCACTGGGGCTGCTCTGCCCTTCTGGCCCTGGCCCATCAGCCAGTATTGCTGCTCAGGGCGTAACAGTCTCCAAAGAGTCAGCAATGCATCCTAAGGCTGCCGGTCTAACTTATCTGCAGCTAGGCCGGCAGCCAGCAGGTCCTTCCAGATCTGTCACCAACTGACCTTTAGTGGCCCCACAGCCTGTCCTTGGGGGGATGGCCCCATTAGCCAGGGGCCCCCCTTCTTTTTCTCCTTTGCCAGTACTGTTTTTCTGGTTCTCACCTTACCATGGCGTTTTATTTTTATACTTCCAGCTTGGCCAAGGTATCAACAGCATTGTGGATCAGGTGATCTGTAAAAGGGGGCTACAAGGGCTGCCACTGACCCAAATGTGAAAGTCAGCCTGCTAGCCAGGATCACAGGATGTCGCCATCAACAGTTCCTCATCTGGGTGATGGTACTGCAGTGCAAACACCATCTGCCATATGCCCATTTCATGTAGCACAGTTATCAGGTCTAGATAGTGACTTGCTCTAGAAGCTCACCTGGATTCTCCCAAACTAGGTGAGCTGCTGCCATCAACCCATTTATCACAGTCTGATTATCTGCTTCTGGGGCTGTCATCTGCACATCCTGCAGAACCCACCTCATAGAGGGAGCACTGGCTATGTTGGCTATTCGGGATATCTCCAGTGGGCTTAACTGCATGTTATCAGCCCCATCATCCCATAGCTGTAGCAGTCATGCAAACACTATTTCACCCACTTCCTACTTTAATTGTTTTTAAGGCTCATTCGATATTCTCAGGCTCCAAACAGACTGTTTCCCAGTCCTTCAGTGCCTTTCAAGTTGCTGAGAAGGTGGCTACAGGTGACCATGACGAAGCTGTGGTCACTTATCAGTTATTCCCCAGGGTGTCCCCTCACCTTTGGGTGCTGTTTTCACAGCTGCCAGAGGAGCATTTATCTTAATGTCCCAAAGTCAATTTGTTTGCCTCCTTGATTAAGAGGGTGGTTGAAGCAAGTGCCTACAAATGGGGAGGCCATTCTCCTGACACTGAGTCCAGTGTTTTAGACAGGTAGGCGACTGGCCTCTCCCAGGGACTAACAGTCTGAGCAAATATATGGAAGCCAGAAAAGTTCAAAAGGGTGAGGGCAATCACAGTGGCATTGGCAGCTAGAAGATCTTGAAC
>RJWM01040032.1:0-15848 GCA_004363535.1 Dasyprocta punctata
AAAAAATGAGACCACAAGCCGGGCTTGGTGGTGCACGTCTTTAATCCCAGCACTCAGGAGGCTGAGGTAGGAGGAGCATTGTGAGTTCGAGGCCGGTTTGGGCTACAATGTGAGCGCAAGGCTGGTCTGAGCTACATAGTGAGACCCTGTCTCAAAAAAAAAAAAAAAAGGCATAGAAATAACTGGAACATCCCTCAGTACCCCTTAAATAATCTCAGTGTCTCCTCATTTCAGGTGACTGCCTTTTCGTGAAATTGTAACCATACCGTGGAAGCTGACAAAATTACAGAAAAATGGCAGAGTACGTTCAGAATTCCAGTGTTTTTTTTTTTTTTTTAATTTAACCATGTGTAGTGTAGATTTTGGAACTTTTAAGGGATTTCTTTTTCTCTTTTTTTGGTTCCAGGGATGGAACTCACAACCTCATGCTTGCCAGGCAGGCACTGGTGCTGCTGAGCTATATCCCCAGCTCCTGTGTATTTTGTATATATATATTTAATTCTGCCTGAATGAAATTTCTGCAGACTTCTGCACTGCCGTGTAACAAAATGCTCCAGCACGTAGCAACCCACACTGCTGCCCTCAGTTCCTGTGGGTCCCGTTCCGGGTGCTGATGCAGCGAGCTCTCTCCAAAGGCTGTGTCAGCCAGGGCTGCAGCCACAGGGACCTGCGGGTGCTGGGCGGCTCCCGGGCGGCTCCCTCGCCTCCAAGGTAGCCTGGTGTCCTCAGGACGTGGGCGCCCAGCTGCCCGCTTCAGAGTGACACGGAGCCAGCAGGAGGAGGCAGCTGCGGCTCCTGTCACCTGGCTTTGAGGTCCCACATTACCCTCACAGTGGTCTCTAGCTTACACCGCTGAGTTCCACTCCACAGCGGGCAGCGAGGACGCCAGGGCGGAAATCCTGGGGAGCCAGGGCTGGTGCTGCTTGGAGGCCGCTCCGGCCTGTGGCCTTCTGTTTCTCAGTAACCGGACACTCGCGCTTGCATTTAAAGATGTGGCTTGAGAATAAATAAAAGTCATCTTGGCCAGGTTTGAATTAAGCATAGCCAAATAGGATGGGTTCCATTGTCTTCTTTCCTACCTTCCTTCCTGCCCTTCTGTCCCTCTCCCTCCCTTCTTCTGGCACTGGGGTTTAAACCCAGAGTCTCAGGTGTGCTAGGCATGCGCTCTATCACTGAGCTATATCCCCAGCCTTTTAAAAACTTTTTTTGTTTCATTTTTGAAACAAAATTTTAGCCGGGCATGGTGACTCATGCCTTTAATCCCAGCTACTTGGGAGGCTGAGGCAGGAGGATCTTTGTGAGTTTGAGACCAGCCTGGGCTACGAAGTGAGTTCAAGTCCAGCCTGAACTGCATAGTGAGACCCTGTCTCAAAAAATAGGGTCGGGGATTTAGTTCAGTAGCATAAGCACCTGCTTGACAGGCATGAGGTTGTGAGTTCGATCCCCGGTACCAGAAAAAGAAAAGAAAAGAAAAACAGAGTCTTGCTAAGTTGCCCAAGCTGGCCTTAAACTTGTGATCCTCTTGCCTCAGCCTCCCAAGTAGCTGGGATTATAGGAGTGCACCATCACACCCAGCGAGAGCAATGTATCTTTATGAAACAATAAATTGTTAAGCCTTTAGTCTGTCAAAGTAAATGGAATTTATCAGAATTCCGTGCAAACTCCCACTTTCATTTTGTTGTTGTTGTTTGTGCTTTAGTTTTTTTGAGACAGAGTCCCACTATACAGGTCAGGCTGACCTTGAATTGGCTGTGTTGGTACCCCCTGGTGGCCTTGAGATCACAGTGATCCTCTTGTCTCAGCCTCCCGAGTGCTGGGATTACTGACAGGCGCCACTGCACCTGGCTTGCCTGTATTTTTGAGCTTCACACTGAACTATGGCTCGCGGACTCATTTTTTCTGTATTCTCTCCTTAGAGACAGAGTGCAAGCCTCACCTGCCCCTCCAGAAGCCTGGCCCGAGGTCATGAGGCTGGTGACAGGGGAGCCACCCGGTGCTGCTGAGGAGGCAGTGACCGCTGAGGCGCCCAAGTTCGAGGCCGAGGCCGCACCAGGGCTGACCCTGCTGGAGGTGCTGAGGGTCTCCGCGGTGCTGGAGGACGTGGGCGACCAGCTGTCCATTCTCGGCCACATCATGCCGTGGCCGCTGGAGAGGCGGCAGAGCGCGGCGCCGGTGAGCGTTGCAGGGGCGCCGCTGTCCCCGCCTCTCCCCGGGGGAGCTGCATGGCCAGCCCTGGCTCTGATAAAGGCTGTCGGGAGCCTCGGCTCTCAACCGATGGGGGAAAAGGCCACAGCTGCGGGTGGTCAGGAGCAGAACAGCCTGCGTCAGGATAGTGGCGTTATTCAGAAAGGACTGTGTGAAGACAGTACGCTTGGCCCTACACACACACACTCACAGACACACACACGCTCCACACCCATCCGTGCAACCAACCTCGGAAGGAAATAGCCAATAATTGTGCGTGGGCACACCTGTGATCCCAGCACAGGGGTGGCTGAGGCAGGAGGATCGCCACATGCTCAAGGTCAACCTGGGCTGTGTAGCGATACCTTGTCTCAAAAAACAAAAAGAACAACCAAAAAAGGTGTGTTCAGATTTATTTCCTTGTCATTGTTTCCTAAAGAATACAGAGTAACAGCCATGCTACATTCACATTCGCTGCTACGGAGGACTCTGTGGCTTTGCTCATGGGCCATATGCAAACAGTGCGCCACTTGACACGGGCTCTCCGATGTCCGCAGGGCCTTAGCGCCTCGCCGCTGTGGCGCCCCAGGACCAGTGCGTGCGCTGGCGACAGGAAGCAACGCCGCACGGGACACCCACGCCCGCCCCTGTGGTCCTCTGTCCTCCTCCGCCCTAGTCCTCGGTTGCTAGAAGACAACTGAACGCTAGGGGGAGACGTTCACCCGCGCTGCCCACGTTCCTTGCTGATTGCGCGGCAGCCTGCTTTGGGAGCGTCCTAGCGCGCTGTTTCTCAGCCGTTACTTCTGCTACAATGTTCCGAGCCCTGAGCAAAGGACTTACCACAAAACTTCAGTTACTGGGGAGCAGTCTTTATTTTTTATGTTTTTTGGGGGACCAAAGTACATATTTTTAAATCCATTTCCCCCTTTGGTCCTGGGCATTAAACCCAAAGCCTTTGCAGTAAGCTACATTACACACCTAGCCACTAAGTCCCCCAGACTGGGTTTGAATTTATGATCATCCTGCTTCAGCCTCCAAGAGTGCTGAGATTATAGGGGTGTGCCGCCGTGCCCACCAAATGTTTAAATTCTTCCAGCTGGGCATGGTAGCACATGCCTGTAATCCCAGCACTGGGGAGGCTGAGGCAGGAAGATTGCTGAGTTCAAGGCCAGCCTGCACGCCATAACGAGGCCCTGCCTCAAAAAAAAAAAATCCACATTAAGAAAATTATCCAGGTGTAGTGGCACGCACACCTGTGATACCAGCACTCTGGGAGGCTGAAGCAGGAGGATTACAAGTTGTACCTCAGCCTAGTGATTTAGGGAGACTCTATCTCCAAATTAAAAATGGCCTGAGGCTGTTACAAAGGCCCTGGACCAAGTATTAAACCCCCCAAAAAAGAACTTGAAATGAGCTACAGACTCCAAGACAACTCTTCCCTCTCAAGGCCCACATTTTATAGTGAGGGGAGCACACTGTAACAGATATTTCACAAGGAACTTTGTGTGTGTGTGCACGCACATGCACATGTGTGCAGGGCCAATGCTGAGGACAGAATCTAGGATCTTGCACGTATTAAAGACGTGCTTTACCCAGGCATAGTGGTACACACCTGTAATCCCAGCTACTCAAGAGTCTTAGGCAGGAGGATCACCAGTTCAAGGCCAGCGTGGGCAGCTTAGCTTAGCAAGACTGTCTCAAAATTAAAACAACAGAAAAGTTTTTTTTGATACAGAGTCTCACCATGTAGTGTAGGCTAGCCTTGAGCTTACAGTGATCTCCTGCCTCAGCCTCCTGAGTGCAGGGATCACAAGTGTGTGCTACCACACCTGGCACAAAATGAAAACATTTTTAAAGTGCTGGGGATGTAGCTCAGTGACAGAGTCCTTGGGTTTGATCACCAGTACAGTAAAAATAAATTAAAAAATAAGATGTGTCCACATGGAGCAACATACACCCTCAGTCCCAAACTTACACCTTTAGGGAGCGACAGAGGGGATATCACAAAAACATACAAAACAGAGGGACATGTGGTTTACTGAGGCTGAACTATAGCAGCAGGGTAAAGCAAGGCTGAAATATGTAGGCGAGACCCTCTTTCTTGGAGTACTGCGTTATCAATTTAAAACACCTTTCTTGATATCGTTTGCTTTTAGAGAAGCAGTAGCCCGGACAAACCGCCAGCACTCTTGGCTGCAAGGAAAATATCGACTCCGCTACCACTCAAAGCCCCGGCGTCACCGGAAGCCAGACGGGGAGGCCAGTTGGCTGCAGAGTTTAACAAAGTGCAAGATCTTGCCTTTAAAACACCTGCAGGGCAGGCCATCATGACCATGGAAATGCTGAAGAAAACTCAGAGTGATAGGTGAGGACGGACAGCATGTTTCACAATGTAGAGCAGAGAGTGGTGGTGCTGCCTGGAATCCCAGCACTCAGGAGGCTGAGGCAAGAAAATTGCCACCAGGTCAAGGGCAGCCTGCATTATATAGGGAGATCCTGGCTCAAAACAGCGACAACAAAAAACAGAAGAAGGACAACATGTGACCTGTGAATTTTCTGTCCCTTTGTAGAAAGTTTGCCACAGCCTTTTAAAAAAAATTTTTCAAGACAAGGTCTTGTTAAGTTGGTCTCGAGCTGGCACTCCTCCTACTTCAGCCTCCCAAGTGGCTGGGTTTACAAGTGAGTGCCACCGTGCCTAGTTTAGTAATAGATTTTCTTGGGCTAAACGATTCCTGCATTAATTTTGTCTTAACTGAGATGTGCTTTCCAGGTTTTAATTTGTGTCACTTCTGCAGCCCCTGTGAAGCCAGGGAGCTGGGTCTTACTAACCCACTTCTCTCACAGGCAGTTTTTCAGCGATGTCATTGCGAGCACCATGCAGGAGATGCAAGAGTCAGGAACTTTCAAGAGCCTCTTGCAAGCCCTGCACAAAGAAAAGGAAAACAAGATGCACTTCTACGACGTCATTGCCAGGTCAGAGCAATGGAATTTGCTTTGATGTGTGTTCACGCGTGTGTGTGCGTGTGTGCACATGTGAGTGTTTGGAATGTGACCTCACTGTGTTGCTCAGGTTGGCCTCAAACCCTTGGGCTCAAGTGATCCTCTTGCCTCAGCCTCCAAAGTAGCTGGGACTGCAGGGCTGTGCCATCATGCTTTGGTGTATTTTACAATTATGTAAAACTCTTACCAACTCGGGAGGCTGAGGTAGGTGGAGCGTTGTGAGTTCGAGGCCGGCTTGGGCTACAACGCGAGCGCAAGGCCGGCCTGAGCTACATAGTGCGACCCTGCCTCAAAAAACCAGGGCTGGGGAGTTTGGCTCAGTGGCTTAAGCGCCTGCCCTGGCAAGCGCAAGGTTGTGAGTTCAATCCCCAGTGCCGCAAAAAAAAACTCTTACCAAGCCAAGTTTGGCGACAGACACCTGCAATCCCAGCACTCTTCGAGGTTGAGGCAGGAAGCTCAAGGCCAGCCTGGGCTACATAGCTAGACACTGTAAAAGTAAATAAATGGAAGGGGAGGGGAGGAGAGAGGAGGAAAGGGGAAGGGGGAGGGGAGGGGAACTCTTACTGAAATCCTTGTTTTCTAAAGCAAGCCAAATGTATACTTTCCAAGAAAGATACCTAGAAGTCAGAAAAGTGGGTTCTACTCCTAGATTGCCTGGGACAATATCAAGGTTTCTATGGACCTTAGTTATCTGCATCTGCAATATGTATCAAGGATCCACTTGGTGTGGTGGCGCATGCCGATAATCTCAATACTCCGGAGGCTGAGGCAAGAGAATCGCTGCAAGTTCAAGGCCAGCCTGCACTCCAAAAGTGAGACCCTCACTCAAAAAAACAAAAAAGAATGCCACAGCACCTGCCTGCAAAGTCCTGAGTTTGATTCCTAGTACAAAAAAAAAAAAAAAAAAGGACTATTCAGCCTAGGCCTGTGGGTATAGCTCAGTGGTTCAATCTGCAGAAAGAAAAGAAGGAAGGAAAGGAGGGAGGGAGGGGACAAAGTTCTTTAGGATAAATTCTTCTTATGTGGACCCTTATGCATGTACCTCGGCATTTGCAAGGTTGGTTACAGGACACCTGGCAGACACCAAAGTAAGCACACATTTCAGTGCCTTGTATACCACAGCCTGCACATCTCTGGATCTATCTTAATCGATGTCCTGTCTTCAGTTTGGATCATTCCTGGATTCCTTCTGATACCTAATACAACACACACGCAGTGTAAACGAACTGGTGACAAGAAAGAAGGCGTCCAGTGTTTCTCGTTTGTTTCTGTGGCGGGTTTCTGCAGTGCTGATATTGGACCCGGGGACTTTGCACTACATCTCCAGCCTCTTCTTTTTGTTTATAAATTTTGAGGCAGGGTCTCACTAATTTGCTAAGTTGCCTGGGCTGAGCTGGAAGTGTATTTGACCCACAGCTGGCTGACTCCCTGGATGTGCAGCCTACAGCATCCGAGGGCCCCTATATTTGGACATCTGGGTAGATGCGACTGCTTTTCCTCGCATGCTGTTCTCTGCTTTCTTCCCCCAGCGTGGGGGATAAACTCTGCACTAGAGTTTTCATGGACATTAGGTTACTCACTATATGTAGGGAACTTCCGGGCACATCACAGCAACTGCCAATCACAGTAACACCTGAACACTCCCCCCAGGACTGCTCTTCCATCTGTGCTGCACAGCTGAGCAGAACGTAGATGCTGAGAAATACAATTTAAACTCCCAGCGATCCTCCTGCCTCAGCCTCCCGAGTGCTGGGATTACAGGTGTGTACCATGCTTGGTTTTAGCTGCTTTTTCCCCCCCTCTAGCACTGGGAATTGAATCCCTGGCCTCACTCATTTAATTATAAGTTTTCTATTAACATTTTGTTGTTTTGTTTTAGAGACTCATTCAAAGGGACCCGAGCACCGTGAGCTGCGGTCTCTGGAGTCTGTAGCTCGACGTGGTTTTATTCTCGGCTTCTCTTTCTGGACATGTTTCCACTACAGTTTTCTTTTTTCTGCTTTGTGTCTTCTATCATTTCATTGATTTTTTTTTCCTCTCAGCTTCATTTTTGCCTCTTTCACCCTCTTTGTAGCTTTACACCTTTTATTATACCTTTCTGATATTTCAGTGTTGTTTGGCATGGGAACAGAATTAAATGATGGGTCAACTACTGATTTTTTATTTTTATTTTTTGGTACCGGAGATTGAACTCACAACCTCGTGTCTGCCAGGCAGGAGCTTACACCACTGAGCTAAGTCCCCATCCCTATTTTTTGAGACAGGGTCCCACTTTGTAGTTCAGGCTGGCCTTGAACTCACTTTGTAGCCCAGGCTGGTCTCAAACTCGCAACAATCCTCCTGCCTCAGTCTCCTGAGTGCTAGGATTCCAAGCATGTGCCACCATACCTGGCTACAAGGTCAGCTACTGATTAAAAAGACAAAGTGTTGGGCTGGGGATTTAGCTCAGTAGCATAACTGCCTGACTGGCAAGGCCAGGTCGTGAGTTCAATCTCCAGTACCAGAAAAAAAAAAAAAGGCAAAGTGCTATCTTCCCAAAAGAATTAAAAACATCATACCACAGCAATATATGTGCACCCATATTTATGGCAGCACAATTTGTAATAGCTAAATCTTGGAAACAACCTAATGCCCATCAACTAAAGAATAGATAAAAACGATGTGGTATTGTTATACAATGGAGTACTACTCAGCCATAAAGAAGGATAAACTGAAAACTTTTTTTTGGTACCAGGGATCGAACTCATGACCTCGCACTTACCAAGCAGGCACTTAAGCCTCTGAGCCAAATCCCCAGCCCCTGAACTGGAGACTTTTATAGGTAAATGGATGCAACTTGAGACCATATTCATAAGTGAAGTAAATGAGACACACATGTGTAAACATTGTATTGTCTCACTAATGTGAGAATCTAAAAGAAACAACATATGTATATGTGTATGTGTATGTATATAAAAAATTGTTAACATAGTTATACTACTGATTTCTCTGAGTTCACTGAAGAGAAAAATTTGTGCCAGTATTGTTCGGACAATTGAATGCAGATGTCTTGTGCTCTGGGTGAATGATGTATATACCATCGTTGCCCCTTCATTGATGTGTTTTGAAAATTTTTTCTCTTTTTTTCTTTGAAGTAAAATGGATTTTTAAAAAAATAAAATAAAGACAGTGCACATAAATTGAAAAATTATTGTAAAAATTATATATAAAATATAACACCACTAATTCTGTAAGAGAAAAGTTGTAGTTTGTATTGACTAGAAAGGACTATAGTAAAATTTAAACTCCACGTAGTGAGACATGGGCAATTTTTCTTTTAATTTTCTCCTTTTTTACATTTTCTAAAGTGATCATATACGTATTAGCTATATAAATTATTTGTTTATTTTTTGAGACAAGGTCTTGCTCTGTAGCCCAGGATGGCCTTGAACTCGTGGCAATTCTGCTTCAGCCTCCCGAGGGCTGGGATTACAGGTGTGTACCATCACACCTGGCTTGTTTCTTTAAATAAATCTGTACTTGGGATGTTCAATTTGATAGTTGAGCTAAATCATGTATTCTTCATGTTTCATACCCATTTTCTGTGATGATAAATAGGTAGTCTAGAATCTATAGTTTGTTTTGGTGGTGACAATCTCTACTTTAGGTACATGCTTTCTAAAAATTCCTGTGTAGCTGGGCATGGTGGCACACACCTGTAATCCTAGCACTCTGGAGGTTGAGGCAGGAGGATTGCTGTGAGTTTGAGGCCAGCCTGGGCTACATATAGAGGCCCTGTCTGAAACCTCCCCCACAAAAAATCCCTGTGTATATGTAAGTTTTTGGTGGTGTTGCTTCTTCTTCTTGTTGTTTTTTGTGGCACTGGGGATCAAACTCACAATCTCACGCCTGCCAGGCAGGCACTTAAGCCACTGAACCAAATGCCCAGCCCTAGTTTTTTGAGGCAGGGTTGCACTATGTAGCTCAGGCCGGCCTTACGCTCGCATTGTAGCCCATGCTGGCCTCGAATTCACAGTGCTCCTCCTACCTCAGCCTCCTGAGTGCTGAGATCAAAGGTGTGCGCCACCACACCCAGTTGGTTTTGCTTATTCTCGTATCATTTTGGTGCCTTGTTTTGTTTTTGAGACAAGGTCTGGCTATGCAGTTCAGGTTGGCCTTGAACTCACTATGTAACCCAGGCGATCCTCCTACCTCAGCCTTGGGAGTGCCATCGTGCCTGGCTAGGTATTTTATTTGTTTTAAACCTAACTCATGGAGTTGCTAGAAACAGAATTGTGTTTCTCAGGGCAAATAAAGGTCCAGCATGTAGTTCAGTTCTCGGGCTTTGTGTTGGTCAGTACTGAGTTTGAGCTGTGTCCTGTTTGTGTGACTAGCAAGCGTGTCAGCGCCGGTGTTGAGAAGCAGATGTAGCAGGGATCGCTCATGCCAGGGGAGGCCCCGGTGTGAAGAAAGTGGGGTGAGCCTCCACATCCCACGCCAGAGGCCCCGTGAAGGAGAGGAGAGTGTGAGCGAGAGGCGGCTGTGCCATCTCAGGATGGCTCGGTGAGGTCATCAGGGCTCCCAGAGTCAGTGCCCATAGGACAGGCCCTGGCACACCCACCACGCTGAGTAGATGGCTGGCTGCAGTCTGCAGGGAGCAAGTGTGGCCTTGGAGGTCACCTAGGGAGGCTCTCATGGCCTGGAGGCTGGGACCTGCTCGCCACGCTCCCTGCAATTGAAGGTCACTGAGGCCCATTCTTTTTTTTTTTTTTTTTTTTGGTACCGGGAATCCACCTCAGGGCCTCCCACTTGCCAGGCAGGCGCTCTGCATGCCACTGACCTACATCCCTGGCCTCCCGAGGCCCATTCTATGTCCACCATCTGTAAGGTAAGGATAATGTCTGCCAGGTGTGGCTGTGCACAGCTGTCATCCCAGCACTCAGGAGGCTGAGGCAGAAGGATGCCATGAGTTCAAGGCCAGCCTGGGCTACATAGCAAGGCCCTGACTAAAAAAAAAAAGTAACACAAAACAAAAGGATAATGTAATGCTAGATCCCCGCCAAAGGTTGAGGTGAGAATATATAATAGTGTTCCAAATAAAAGGGATTCTCCTTCCTCTTCCTGTTTTTCTCAGCAGCTTCTTAGCTTTTCCTCTGCAGCAGATGTTTTAGGCATAACTTAGAGAAGTCAGGACAGTCTTCCTGCAGTTGACCAACACAGCCGGTGCTCAGCAGGGGTGGTGAGCGGGGGCTGCCCTGAGCCGGGGTCCCAGGCCCCGAACCCGCTCTGCAGTCATCGGGGGCCCCGTGCACCCCAGGGCTTGGTAGCCCCACTTCACAGACAAATCCTTCTTTTTTTCAGGGAGGAAAGTGGACGAAAAATGATAAAATCTCTTCAGAAACAACTGATTAATGTTAAGAAAGAACGGCAAGCAGAGGTACAGGTAAGCGCCCTCAGCCGGCACCAGAAGTGGCCGAGCTGGCCCAGGATGCGGAAGCCTCTCTCTCGGGCAGGGAAAAGCTGCGTGTGGAAAGTCAATGCTTCTCCGGGCGCCTTTCCCACTGACACTACGAAGAGAGGAACCAGAGAGCAGAACCCAAGGACCCCAGGCCCCTGGAACTCTCAGCCCATTGTCACCCTTCCATCCCACCCCAGCCACACCACCACTATGCAGTCCAGGCTGGCCTCGAACTCATGAAGATCCTCCTGCCTCTGCTTCCCAAATGCTAGTGATATAGGAGAAAGAAACCCCCAGCCTGCTAGATGTCTGGTATGAGTGCATGACCTCTAAAATTGAAAAATGAATTTTAGGAACAATAGAGGTTAAGAGCTGAATATATTTATTAGGGAAAGAGCTTCTGTCTGACAGAGCGAGGTAGAAGGGGTCCAAAACGGGTTGCCAAGGACCCTGCATTTTCTAGAGATTTTATAGGGTAAAACCACGAGGTGAGGCGGGTCCAAGGTGGGGAAAAATGGGAAATCACAAGGTAGGCATGAGGTGAGACAGAACTGTGGTCCACCAATAAGATGACGAGCACAACTGCTCAGGTAAGATTGATTAGATGGGGATCCAATGAGGAAGCAGGTCACATAGCAAGCGGGCCTGGAACACAACAGGGGCTTTTCCTGGAGGGGGCGGGTCAGTGGCTCTTCCTGGCTTTCCCAAGGTGATGATAGCTGTTTAGAATATCAATCACTGCTTATCCTTAGGAGAAATAGGTGGGTACATTGGTTTCATCTGTTGTGCTGCGCTCTGGCCCTCGGGGTGTGTGTGTGTGTCTCCCCCACAGTTGTAATGGATTCTGTCTTCTGCACTGGCTCCTTTGAGGGCCCCGCCCTGTCTGACTGCCTGTGATATTTCTACCTAACTTAGCTGTCTATAATATCCCCCCGCCCCGAAGAAGTTCCCCAAACTGATATGAGGGAGCAATGGGCAATGACCAATCTGGTTTCTTCAGGTTGAAGCAGGTCGTAGCTGTGATCGGCAGTCAGAGATACCCTTCAGAGGGTCTATCTAAAGCCTTCCCTGGACGCCAGGTGTTTTCTCATCTTGGGTAGGCATATAGCTTTAAGTCTGGAGGAGACAAAGTCAAAGAAACAATTAGTATGTACAGACCAAATAATAATATCAATAGGATAATTATGAGCACAGTTAACAAAGATTTCCACCAGAAGGAGCTGGTAATAGCTTCTCATAAAGAGGGTAAGGAGAAAGTCCAGGGAATTTCAGTCTGACATGTCATTAATTTGTTGTCTAATATCTTGAGCATTTATTGAGCTATTAGCAGTAAGATCAGGAACGTGAACCCAACATTTAGATTTTACAATTGCTCTAGTACCGGCCTATGCTGCTCTTAGAATGTCTAATGCCATCTGATTTTGGAGGACAGCTTCTCTTATTAATTTTATTTCTTTAGGAGAGAGAGACCAGCTGTGGTGTCATTAAAGGCCCACTGAGTATAGTTAAGGCCTTGATATTGTCATGTAGCCCTCTCTCTGCCAGGTCAATCTGGTGGATCCCAGTGGAAGGAATCTAACATATTTGTCATTGGGTTTTTTGTTTGTTTTGCTTTTATTTTGTACCAGGAATTGAACTCATGACCTTGTGCTTACCAGGCAGGTACTGTGCCACTGAGCTATACCCCTGACCTTTGTCATTGGTTTTACCTATATGATCACTTGGGGTTTGGAAGCCTCTCAGCAAGAATATACAAATTTTTGAGAAATTAGAGCATGTACAATTAAAGCATGAGCACCAGAGTGTACAGGTAAGTCTAGAAACTGTTCTTAAGTGACTGGAATAGCGATTGTAACCCACTGGCTCTTAGACCCCTCTACTGATGGAGTCTGATATTTTGTCGTAAATTCCTCCAGTTTTAACTGTAATTATTTTTAAAATTTTGATGACTTATGAGAACCAGATCACCACAATTACATTATTTTGACCAATGAAAAACTCTCAAGTTATCATACGTGGACAACAATAAGTATCGTATCTGTAAGACTAGTCTCAGCATCACTTTGATCAACTGGCAAACTGGGTATACATATACATTTAAATACAATTTAGAAATGATAAAATATGTCTCTCCAGGATGGGATCTGGGCTCTTAGGCGTAACTAGAAGGAATGGGTGAAGAGAAAGTCATCCCAGTTACAGTTTAAGTGAGTTATTTTTCCTGGTGACTCTTTGAGGTGTGACAACTGGAAGGAAGGCCAGGGTTGGAGAAAGACAAAGGGACACACACCAGTGTCCAGCGATAGGCTGGTTTCCTTTTCCTCTATAGTCATGACTACCCGGGGCTCCTCTGTAGAGGTGACAGTCTGGTCAGAGGGAGAAGGCAGAGAGTGCCCAGGGCCCTTCAGGCCTGCTGGACCAACTGGTAGGATGGGTCTGAACTCTGGGGCCTTTGCCTCAGGGTGCAGTTCAACCCCCAAGTGGTCACCGCTGCAGTCAGGGCATCTTAGGGAAGTGTTTCTAAAGTGGCCTGGCTTTGGGCAGTGGTGGTGTGTGAGTGTAGTCATTGAGCCCCAAGAATCAGACTTAGGTTCTGTTTCTTTAAAGGGTATAACAAAGGCAGCTGCTTTCATCTGCTCTCTTTGGCCTCCTCCTCATTTCCTTTATAAAATACTGGGAGGCAGTTCATACTAAAGTATCGAGTGAACTCTCTGGAGCAAAAGCTATCTTTCATAACTTTTTGTTTTTCTTTTTTTCTTTTTTAAAATCTTTTTGAGACAGGGTCTCACTATGCAATTCAGGCTGGCATTAAGCTCACTTTGTAGCCCAGGCTGGGCTTGAACTTGCAGTGATCTTCCTGCCTCAGCCTCCCAAGTACTGGGATTATAGGCGTGCTTGTAACTTTTTCTTAACATCTGGGGCTGACTGGGTAATGAACGTATTTTTAAGCATAATCTGTCCTTCCATTCAGTCAGGAGCTATGGATGTATGTTTAACCAATGCCTCTTGCAAACAATCTAAGAAGGCAGAGGGGTGCTCATTTTTCTCTTGTTGAATAGTTGACAATTTAAAAGTAATTGAAGGACTTAGTTATTGTCCTTCTTAGACCTTCAAGAACACGTGCCTGGCACACACCTGTAATCCCAGCATTTGGGAGGATTATTATGAGTTTGAGACCAGCCTGGGCTGCAAAGTGAGCTCAAGGCCAGGCTGAACTGCATAGCAAGACCCTGTCTCAAAAAGACAAAAACAAACAAACAAACATGCCTGAGATGTCTTCTGCTCCAGTCTCCCGTCTGACTGTTAGGCCAGCAGGGGTCTTTGGTGGGGACTGCTTGGGCTCCAGTGGGAACTGGTTGTTCCCCTGGCTGTCTTATCTCCTGGTCTTCTAAAATTAACAATATGATATTCATCCCCCAAAATGTAGCAGCTTATAATGAAGCTTGTCTCTCATTAGAAGTCAGTGTGGGATTTAAGAGTAACATTACACCTTTCCAATCTCACTCTTAGGTCTGAGTAAATCCTCCAAAGACCTCAGTGTACCTATCAGAGTCATCTGAAAACTTGCCTAGATCTAGCTTGATCTGCTCTGGATCACTGAGAGAAAAAGATACATGAATTTGGGTAGCTCCAAATTTCTCATTTACTTCCTGTAAAGGATACTGTCCTTGAGGAGCTTTAATAAACTCAGCTAAGGGTGAGTATAGCCCTGTAGAGATTTGGATTATAGCTGATCTAAAAGTCCCATTCTCAGGACTGGAAGAGCAGGTACAGGAAGCCTTAGACTCAGTAACAGTGGGTGAGGTTTTGATTAAGGCTGTCTTAGAAACCTCATCCTCAGGTTCCAGTGGTTGGGGAAGAGCAGTTGCAGGCTCAGGGGCAGTGGACACCTTAAGGGCCTCAGGTGTCTGGTTTTCCTGTGGCTCACATTTATATTCTGATCACAAATAAGGACTATTTCTCAGTGCAAACCAAGGCTGAACGTAAGACAATTTTGACCATATTCCCTCTTTTTTACAGTATGATTCTAGCTGTAAAACAGCATTATGATTAATATTTCCCTCTGCATTCCATTTTGGCTCTAGAGGGTACACACGCCATGCATGTTTGCAAAAAAAAAAAATCAAATGGTTCTTTCAACACGTAAGGGTTAAACATCTTCCAGTGCATAACAATGCGAAGGAGTAAGAGACTTTGACATTGAGCCCCCTGTGTCTGAAATGCAAAAAGAAACAATTTGGGTGTCCTCTTTAATTTTTATTTGGTTTCTATACCCTCAAGGCATCTCTCGAGTAGATCCCACTCCAGGGCAGGTGGATGCTGCTTAGAGAGACCAGAAGACAAAATCCAACCAGTGTATCCACCCTTGAACTGGTGCACGATTTCATCTTCCCAGGGAGCTTGTGAATTTACTCCTGTAGGACACTTACAAGCGCAAGTTACAGTTGGTCTCAACTGTGACAGTCATGTTTAAAGAAGGTGTAGGGGGCTGTTAAAGCTGGAGATTGATCACACATGTGGGGCTAAAGGTCAGCCAGGCAAATAAGTTGCTAGGCAGAGGGGTTGAAATTGACATTATCCTCCTGAGTGTATAAACAAACATGCTACAGTGGTTAAGTAGTCTCTTCACTCCCATCAGGAGAGAGGACTGCACCTGACCCCAGCTTTCATCTCTTTTCTTTATTTTCTTTATTTTAAATTTTTTTTCTCTCTTTTCTTCATTTTTTCATCCTTTCACTGTCCTTCTCCCCAGAAACATCTAGAGCTACAGCCAGTCACTACAAGAAAGAAGCTTTGCTTAGCATTAAACTAATGTTCTTTGTTCTCTGAAAGAGGGCATATACCAGAAAGTGAGTTCGTAGCAGTTGGAGGCTTCTTAGGCTGCAAAGGAGATCCCCTCTAGAGATAGGAGCAAAAATTGACTTGAGGAATTGCACCCTAGGCCCTAGGGCAAAGAAGTCTCCAAGACACTTGTCTTATATATCTCATCACCTAGGCAACTGTTGTAGTCAGGGGTTACAGGGAGAACAACTGCTACAGGACACAGTGTTTATAATACTGTTTTATAATAGTCACCCAAAGTTATACACAAGAAAGTGCAGGAAAATCTATCCACAACACTAAGACCCAGGATATTTAGCCGAGGGCCTGGATCCCGCTGCAATGTCTTGCAAGAGTCCCACTAGAGACCCAAAACACATGACAATGCCTCCCACAGTTCCAACTA
>RJWM01040033.1:0-15722 GCA_004363535.1 Dasyprocta punctata
TTTTTGTAAAAATTCAGGAAGGTTTATCACTGGGAGACAGGGGACAACACAGCCACTTGCTTTGCTGTCAGTGAATGAACTAAATAACAGCTGTGCTGTGAACAAGTCTGGATGGACTGTGAAAGAAGTGACGTGTTTAGTTACTGGCCATGATGTGCATCTGTTATTTATGTAGTGGTTTCTAGTAAGAGCAAGCAGTGAAGTTTCACAGTTAATGCACCATGGTAACTGAAACCTGAACTGTGTTGCGGAAGGACTGATTTTTAAAAACCATGGTAACTGAAGTTTGTGCATAAAGCAACTGTGTGAAACAAGGCCTGCCAGTATATGGTTTTTCACAGAAAGTTTAGAAAAGACAAATGCACAAAAGTAGGGACAACATACCAATTTGTTCAGGGATTGAAGACTTCAAGCCTAAGAAGAGAATGCCTACAGCAATAGTGACCATTTATTTCAGACAAATTCAGAAATACAGTGTTCATTTCCCTGATCTGCCAAAAGACTCGGGAACAGAAAAGAAAGAGCCAATTAAAGGTTTAGAAATCAGAATGAGAGGCTGCAGGTGGGCCCTCCTCTGTTATAGACGAGGTCAAAACAGAAAACCCTTGGGTGAAAAGTTTCATGAGCTTTTAATGAACCCCTCTAAATAAAAGAATTATTATTTTTACCTGACCAAGGCCCTTCCTGCAGATTTTTAAATTCCCTGTTGCTTTTTTTTTTTGAGGATAATGGTACTGTAGCATTGCTGAGCTCTGACCTTCCATGATTCTAAAGCTTCCTTGGCAGGGTCTGGCACTACCTACTCCTTTCCTGGTTCTTGTTTTTGGAATCAAGGAACTTTTGTCATAGGCTTTATGCTCACTGAGTAGCTTATCCTAGGACCTCAACCTAGTTTCCAGGGGATTTCTCCCTCAGTAAATAGAAAAGGGACAGGGAATTTTCATCATCACAGATCTCCTTTTAACTCTTAGGAAACTATATTTTTATCCTTAACATTTTATTGCATTTATGGGTTAATTTAATGCAGAGGCTAGCTTCAACACATTTAGGAACCTGTTTCATTTAAAGCTTCTCGAGGGAGTTTACTGTGTTCTATATTTTTCGTGGTTCACATTAAATGGTCTAGGTTTGTTTCTCAATTTGATAAGCCTAGTTAGAATAAATACACCCAATTTAGAAATTCTAATGCTCCATCGGAGAAGTTTCAATCCCTTCCTTTTTTACTTGAGAAAGTATGTGAGGACTCTAAGGACTATATGATAGTTGAAGGATGGCCTGGTCTTTGCATCATGGTGTCATGAAGTTAGGAGTGGTCAAGCCAATGATTCTAGAGGTAGCAATTAACCAGTAATGGATTAGGTAGGGTGAAGAAGTAGTAGTTAGTAAGCAGCAAAGATTGATAACACACCACCCTACAGGATGCCTTGCGTATCTCATCTCACAGTTTCTTGTCCCATCATTTATTCTCGGCACAGCGGGGAAAACTAGCTTTTGCAGGTGTATTGTCTTAGTGCTCGTATCAGTCAGGGTTTATTAGAGAAACAGATGTAACACGAGATACACAACTGTATAAGAAATAACAAGATTGGCTTACAGATGGTCAGCCACAAAGTTGAATAAAGGAGCGTGAAGAGGGGGTCTGCAAGCTGGAGGGCGAAGGGTTCAGTCCAAGGGCTGGAGCCTACTGTAGTGTCCTGTGCAAGTCAGTATCAGGAGGCCAGTGGGTCTATGATGGAACACTGAAGAATCTATGACGGAAGGCTGAAGAGTCTACGATGAAGACTGAAGCGTCTATGACGAAGGCTGAAGGGTCTACGACGAAGCCGAACAGTCTGTGCCACAAGCCAGGAGACAATGTGCAAGCTGAAGGCGAAGACTGGAGCTCCTCCAAAGAAGCAGCAATCGGTCCCTCCTCATTCACCTTTTATAGTATGCAGGCTGCTCCCCTGGGGTGGGGGTAGCACTCATACCATCTGCCTGCCCTCCTCTTACAAAATAAGAACTCTGGCTCCCTGCTGAGTCTCTCAGTTAACCTTCTGATCTTCTCAAATTGATACAATGAACAGGTAACTGCTTGTCCTCTACATCCCAGGATGTAGAGCTGCTGAGTTACTCAATTAAGCTTCTAGACTTGAAGTTGACACAATGTACGAACCATAACCGTGCCTCATTTTAGCAACACCACACTCTTATCTATGGTATGGTGGCTACTTGGCTGTCATGCAAGATGTGAAAGGATTGAGGGAATTGAAGCCCAGAGGGCAACCTGACCATTGCGAGACTGGGAGCTGGTAGACCAGAGCTCTCTCCTTCCCTTATTTGAGTGTATAATGCTAAGACCTAGTCCATGTTGCACCATCATGGAAGAAAGGACCAAGTTCAAAGATCTGACAGTGTGGAAACCCACTCATGCATCTTTCTCTGACCCAGATAATTATCCAGAATCAAGACACATCCTGGGAGGAATTGCCAAACCTAGTGTCATCCTTAAAAATTTAAAAGATGCAGGAATGATGGTCCTCTTCATATTTTCATGTGATTTACCTGTATGGTTCCTGTAAAGCCATAGGAATATGGCACATGATGGCCCCAATCATAGCATCTGGGGTGAAATGTGAAGTTTTTCCTGGGTAGGGCTGTACAAATTCTACACAAAGTTACGTGGTTATTAATATGGTAAATGCTTTCTTTCTAATACCCATTGCTCAAGAGACTCAAAAGTAAGTTTACATTTATATGGGAAACATCAGGGTATACATTCATTACCATGAACAGAGATAACTTTTTTGTCGCTGCCATAATATAACCTGTAAGAACTTGATTATTATAACATTTCACAATCATCATGCTGATTTTCTGTGACATTAGACTAATTGGATCTGGTGAGCAGGAAGTAACAAGTTGCCTGAATATTCTAATAAAACATACCCATATCAGAGAGTAGAGTAAGCCCTACAAACATTAAGGGGGTTAGCATATCAATGAAGTTTTGAGAATATTTCAATGCTTCAGGATTTAGCAATGGTTTGGGACTTACCAGGACTTCCCCACTGACAGTGAATCTGCTCCCACCACTAAGAAAGAGTCTCAGTGCTTGGTGAGCCATTCTGGATTTGGAGGACATTCTGGACATGGGGACCCTGTCACTTATGAATGGAAGCCAGAGCACCAGAGAGCTTTGCAGCATGCTCAGGCCAGATAGAACCCAGTAGGTCTCATGAAGTTAGAGGAATTTGTAGGGGCAAAAGATACCATTGCAGGTTTTCTGGTAAAGTAATATGACAGTCACAGTATGCATCAGTAGGGTTCTGGGGCAAGGATATGCCTGCCTTCTATAGCCAAGAAATATTCTGCATATAAGAATATTCAAATATTGGTACATTCTGGGTCCCAAAAACAAATATCTGACCACAGGACATCAAGGAATTATATAACACATAATGACTCTCATGGTCTTTAAGTATCAGATCCTCAGAACAATATTATTGGGGTGAAATAGCTCTTGGGCATAGCCTCAAGGACAGTAAACCTAAAAGACAGGGGCAAACGGAAAGTGGGCAAAGCTGTAGACACTGCAGCTGGTGGTTGCTTTACATAGAAGGTAAAATAGCCTGAAATGACAATATACATAGAAGATCACTTTTCCTATGAATGGCAATCAACCTTTGTCACAGACCACTGCAGTGTTTGTGCAACTGACTTATGGTGCTTCTGTTACAGGGTCATGGCACACTGGTGCAATAGCATGTGTTCACTTCCATTACAGCTGAGGGAATCCAATCTGCCATCGATGGAGATTGACTGTCACCCATTATTAGGCATCGGCCCTTGAGGAGAACAACCAGGCATCTAATGGAAGCTGTAGTAATAGGGACTATAGCTTTTTACATGAAGTTTTCTGTGTTAAGCCCTTGGTAGAGACTGTGAGGTCAGCTTCCCACCACACAGAAGGCTTTCTAATAGATTTCTTAATTAGGGCATGAGCAGACTCGAGCTGTCTAGATATCCGATGTCAGGTACTTGTGTGTACTGCTGCACAGCCTCGCGTCTTCCCAATCCACATTTTGCTTCAGCCACTGTGGTAGCATTGAGCTTTGCACAAATATATTCTGACAGTGCTCCACTTCACTTACGTCATGTTTTTCTGCCCTGGGACTTCTCTAATGCTACACCAGGAGATGGCTGTGGAAATCCACTCATGCATGTGCAACCTGGAAGGCCATGGAGTTAAAACTCAATAGAAAATCCCTTTTCTAGTGGGGGATGAGAGTTAGTGGATAAATGAGGCCTATTTTATGCAGCTCCTCAGAAGTCTGCAGTGGGGTCAAGCCCTTGTCATAAAGCAGTGACCAACTTGATAATGTACTTTTTTTTTTGAGACAAGATCTTATTATGTAGTCCAGACTGGCCTTGAGTTCATTACGTAGCCTAGGCTGTAGGTAACTCATGGCAACCTTCTTGCCTTAACCTCCTGAGTGCTGGGATCGCAGACATGCACTGCCATGCCCCACCGATAACAGTAGTATCCTTAAACTGCTGTTTCCATCTGCTCTCCTATGGAGACCCAGCAAAGAGTCCCGATTGTCTGTGCTAAGGGTACGGTGAGAAAAACAAAACAGAGACAAGTTTAGTAATACATGAATGACTGGAAAGTCATTGTCTCCTGATGGGTCCTCCTCCTCACACCCCTAAACAGCCACTATTTATTGAGTGTATACAATGATAGGCGGGGCTAGCAAAAAGATTCCAATTCAGCAGAAGACTCAGAAGTTTATGACTCCATGGGCAAGTATAATCCTGTTATGATTCAAGAGGGCATAGATAATCTAATGCTAAAAAGAGTCTTGTCCCAGAGTATAATCCTGGGGTGACTCAAGAGGGCGTACATGATCTTATGCTAAGAAGAGTCAGTGGGAAATCTCAGATGGGTGGTATTGATAATCCCAAGCCTTCACTTCATCCCTTAGGGAAGTATGCAAAATTAGCCATTGTGAACTTGTGTTCCCCAACACTCTTCTTTCCTAGGTCATTTTCCAAATAAACTACTTGCACACAAGCTCATGTTTTAGGCTCCTCCCATCTTCACTTCCCTCAGACTCTCTTCCATTAACTTCCTTCCAAATAAATAGTCCTGTACTGCAGATAACCCTTCCTAAGTGGATATTTCCCTATAGCCTGTCCTTTTCTTTGACCCATTAGGAAGGTCTGAAACTCAGCAGTGTGTATATTTTAGGCTCAATTGAATTCCCTCCATCTTTTCTTGCACAATATTATCCTGGGAGTGTTTATTACATATCTATTTCTGAGAGAAATCCAGAATCATCTCAATTCCAATGAGATTTCCCTAACTGAATCTTAAGTTTTCTGAAGTTTTACTTGCACAAAGGGACAATGAGGGTAATGACCAGAAACGTTTTGGCTATTGACCCAAACTGCATGGGCGCACAAACACTGATCTCAAATTCCCTCTCTTTGGTTTTCACAGTTGATGCCTTCAATCTACAAAGGCTCTCAGTAGTCATGGCTCAGAACAGTGACCAATGTCAGGGCTTTAGATGACAATGCTGGCATCTGTGCCAAGCATGCATTTTCTAAGTGGCACCTAAGAAGCAGACTCACCTCTCCTCTCAAGTGGCTCTGCATGCTCTTTAGATTTCTCTGTGTTGGAACTGTAGAGCAATGAAGAAGATTCCTTTCTCTGTTTGGGTTACACTTAATCCCTCAGGCCCAGTGCACTGTGAGCAACGTCCTCATATCTCCTTTTCATTCTGCCTGCAGCCCACAGAGATTGGATCCAGTTTCTGGAGCTAGGCCAGGGAACTGTAGGCAAGGTCAGTCCTTCCATCTTCAACTCCCTCAGACTCCACTTCTCCATTAACTTTCTTTCGAATATCTCCCTAATGCAGACAGCCTTTCCTCTGTGGTTATTCCGTTAGGGCCTATCCCTTTGTTTGATCTTGGAAGAAGGTTTGAAATTCAGCGCTGGGTGTATTTTAGGCAGAAATGGATTCCTTCCAAAATACTATCCTGACAATGTTTATTGCATACCTAAAACATCAATGTTTAAATAGATTGGAATGTTAAAAAAAAAAGTCTTCCTTGTTATATACTGTGGTTTTAAATGTAACCTATGGATTTCCAGACATCACTAGTGTCTGACTACCAAATAAGGTTGTATTTTATTTTATGATCTAAGGTAAAATAATCTTGAGTCCAAATGCCTTCTTCTGCTTATTTTTTCTCACCAATTGAATCCTGGGAGTCAAGGGAACACTGACATATTCTGTTGATCATGATTATCAGACATTTGTTCCCTAAGTGACCAGCTTTTCTGGCATCCCTTTTTCTCCCCACAGATATACAAGTAGAGAAGCAGCTATGAACTGACTGTCAATCCATTTGGTAATCATGGCTCCTAAGTTTATTTATTTATTTATTACCTCAAAATAACACTAGCTTCTTAAAAGAGTTTGACATGGGTGATAGTCCTGCATAATATTGTTACCAATTAAAAATGAAAGTAAATCTCAAGCCCAATTTGGCCACATATGCAGGCATTTGTTAAACACACGATCACTAGCAAGCACGTACAAAACAGCTCACACCTGTCTGTTTGGAAAGCTTGATGAAGTCACAGCCTCTGCCTGCCCTTTCGGATGCTCCACTGAATACCTTGCATTAACTTCTGTTCACTGGAGACAAAAACTAGGATGGCAGAGACAAGAATCTGTCACTGTCACAATTGACATTAGATGAGCAGGATATGCCTCATTGATTACACACCAATGGCTGCACATGCTTTTTTGCAATCAAGTCATCCAGGATGGTAGGTGATCAAGTTCTTCAGATCCTAATACTCTGGTGGCGTGAAGGAAGAGATATTTTAGCCAGTCTACGTATCAAGAATACTTTTTTTGGTGATGGTGGTGGTGGGGATCAAACCCAGCGTTTTGCGTATGCTAGGCAAGCACTGTACCACTGAAATTATACCCCAGCCCAAGAATACTTCTACTTTCACCAATAAAAGCCACTTCTAACATTTGTTATGCTGGTGAACACAACATCACTTTCAAAAAACAGAAATCTACTTTTGATATTTAGTATACAAATTGTTAAAGTTTTAAGTATTAATTCAGAGACAGACCACGGAAGAGCTAGTGGATGAACTCTGGATGAGAGTGCCTGCTCACCACCCTGGCCACAACTGGAGTTGAAACTGAAATTTTAATTGAGTCTCATTGGCACATATACAGTATCTCACTGTCTGAATTGGTGTGTTTTATGGTAGATTACTGAGGCACCTCATATGTCCTCAAGCCTCAGCACAAAAGGCCCCAGATCTCCCAGACTCCAAAGATGGGAGCAGGTTCTCCTGCTCACTCGATGACTTGGAGGATGTGGTTGACCATCTGACCTAGATAAAACAATCACAGTAGTTCAGTGTTTTTCAAACTTCAGACTGTGCTCTGTTAACAGATCATAGTGTCAATTTAATGAGACATGGCCACCATTAAAAGGAGTGAAACGATACATAGACATATCACAAAGCATTATATGCAATAAAAATAAGGATAAATGTTGCTTCATGAAACTTGTTTATGTTGTATATTTGTGGCATGTATTTACTGGAATAATATGTGAAATATAAAATATCTTTTAAAATGTCTTTTTTATGCCCTGAAGCCTGGGGAGATCTGACCAGCCCAGCCATAGCCCAGAGAAGAAGCCACACTCCAATGTTCCCTCGCCATTGGGGAAGCATTGGTGAACCACTGCCCCATGCCTCACCACCACTCCAGAAACCCCAGATCAGCAGAACCCAGGTGTCTAGTCCAATCCACTACACCAAGAGACGGGCAGCCAGTGCAGGAAGCACCCTGGATGCAGCAAGGGGCTGATTTGGAGCAACACAGGAAAATGTCACGATGAAGGAGCAAAATACAAACTCAGTCCTCCAGTCCACATGGAACAAGTTCAGGAGACACAGACACAGTAGAAATTAGAAGTCACACACTGGAAATTTCTGAAAAGATAACAACTGAAGTAAAGAAGCAACTTAGTTCTCGCATTGTTTGGTTAATTTTACATGCCTGTGTCTGATGGTCTGAACAGCTGTTTTGACAATAACAAGAGGCATTATGGTAGCCATTGTTAATTTCCTATTTTCTTGTTTTGAAGTTCTGTGTCATTTTCATTGTTTTGTTTTGTTTGGTTTTATTGTGTTTTGTTTTCTTTGATTTTATCATGTCTGATAGTATGGGCAGCTATTTTAAGATAAAAAGACATAGTATGGTACCCATTGTTGATTTCCTGTTATCTTGTTCTGAAGTCCTGTATTACTTTCATTATTTTGTTTTGTTTGGCTTTATTCTGCTTTATTTTGTTTGGTTTTATTCTCTCTCTCTCTCTCTCTCCCTCTCTCTCTCTTTTTAAGTCAGTTTAAAATTTCAGAACAGTTTTAGCCAGGCATGGTAGTACATGCCTGTAATCCTAGCACTCTGAGAGGCTGAAGCAAGAAGATTGAAAAATTGAGTCCAGTCTGGTTAATTGAGTGACTTAATGAAATAAGTCTCTGTCTGAAAATATAAAATAAAAAGGGCTGAAGATGTAGCTCAGTGTGAAGGTTCTGGGTTTGATTCCTAGTACTACAAAATTAATTTTAAAAAATGTAAAATGTAATTGACACATAGTAACTCTACATAAGTGATAATTTAGGGTGGTAATTCAGTAGATATATACATATATGTAAGGTAATGAGCATTTTCATCTTCTTTAACATTTATTATCTTTTTGTGTTGGGAGTCTTGGAGTTCTTCTCTTCTAGTTCTTACAAAGTTGTAAACTCTAGTCACCCTAGTGTCTATCATGCATGAGAAATTATTCCTCTTACCTAATTTTAGTTTGACACCCATTATCCAATTTCCCCTTACCCCACTCTTCCCTACAGTACCTAGCCTCTCATACCATTGTTTTACTTTCTTCTATGAGATTAACTTTTTTAACTTCAATATGTGAGTGAGAATATGCAGTATTTATCTTTATATGCTTGGTTTATTTCACTTATATGATGCTCTCTGGTTATAGCTATCTTACCCCACATGAGACAATTCCCCATCTTTTTTTTTAACTCCATACCTTTTAATGCCTGAATACTATTCCATTGTATATATGTACCACATTTTCTTTGTCAATTCATCTATTAATGGACAACATGGTTGGTTCTGTATCTTGGCTATTGTCACTAGTGCTGCAATAAACATGAGATGGCAACTATCTCTTCAATATACTGATTTTATTTCCTTTGACTATATAATCAGTAATGGGATAGTTAGATCACATGGTAGCACTTTTAGTTTTTTGAGGAAACTATACTGTTTTCCATAATGGCTGTACGTATATATGTCCCCAACAACACTGTGGTTATTTTTGCCCTTTTATTAGTAATCACTGTAATTAGGATGAAGTGATATCATATTATTGTTTTGATTTGCATTTCCCTGATGATTAGCAATATTGAACATTTTTTTCATGCTCCGCTGGCCACTTGTATATCTTCTTTTGAGAAATGTCTATTCAGGTAATTTTTTTTTCTGGTACTGGAGATCGAACTCATGACCTCATGCTTGCCTGGCAAGATAATTTGTCTTAGTATGTCTTTTTAAAACTGCTTATCAAAAATGCTGAAAATACTCAAATAGTTAAAGTACCTTTCATAATGTTGGTGTTATTTAATCCTTAAATACCAATGAAATTCCAGTGGTCCTGGTCTAGATTCACGTGTAGGCAAAATATTTATTTCCCTCTTCAAGGGCATGGTTCTAGCTAAAGATATCCAGTTACATCACTGGGCAGAATTATTGGCATCTTAATCTGCAACCTCAGCACTCAGATTTATGGTGCCTTTACTGCTGTCGCCAAGGACAAAGGGTGGGTACTTGCTTTATATTTATGTAACTACAGGACCAATCCTTGTGATTTTCCAAAAACAAAAGGAATCTGTTTCTAAGATTCTGTGAATCTCAATCTCTCCCTGCCCCCAACTGAAAACTGCCAGGAAGTTCCCAATGGCAATTCCAGCAAAGAAAACAGAATCCTGTCTTGACCAGGAACCAGCATCATTCCTCAAAAACAATCTACATTCTGAACACACACTGTAAACCAGATGTTTTACTCTGTATCAAATGAATTAGAGAGTGTGGTTGGTTGAAACTGTTCTGATCTTTTCATCATTTTCTTCTTTGCTTAAATGGTGGCTTCTGCAGAGGGAACAATCTGTGATATGAAACTGAGTTTTGTCAAGTGTTTTTAAGGACTTTCCTATTGAAAGATAGCACTACCTCATGAGCAGTTTTTAACTTCTAATAACAGTTTTATTAGCTGAGTCGTCAATGTTCCAAGATCTAGTATAAGAATTGATACAGGTGAGTGCAGGAATGGATATCTACATGATTCTTGAACTAAAACTCACATCTAGTTTTTGCTTAGTAATATGAATAATAATTTGTACTTTGATTGCTAATACTGGTTAAATACACTAGATTAAAACATATCAACATATAAATATATGCAAATATATAATGCATGATATTAACACTAAATAGATGTATATATGTAAATATATGCATCTAAGAAAGCAGTTGATGAATATCATATATTAAGAATGATGAGTGAGCCGGGCATGGTGGTGCACGCCTTTAATCCCAGCACTTGGGAGGCTGAGGTAGGAGGAGCACTGTGAGTTCGAGGCCACCTTGGGCTACGATGTGAGCGCAAGGCTGGCCTGAGCTACACAGTGTGACCCTGCCTCAAAAAATCAGGGCTGGGAGTTTGGCTTAGTGGCTTAAGCACCTGCCCTGGCAGGCACAAGGTTGTGAGTTCAATGCCTGGTGCCGCAAAAAAAAAAAAAAAAAAAGAATGATGAGTGAATAACCAGCTTGTGTCCTCAGTAGGATGTTCCAATGGAAGGAAATCTGACTGATTTATCTTGAAGGAAAACATCCTTAACTATGAGTGGAAACTATTGAAAAGAAGGAGGTCACTGAGGATGGCATGTAGCAGATCATCTTCAGAAACCAGAGGGAAAGGATTAGTGATGACTGGGGTAGAAATCTAGGAGTAAAGAGTACTGGAGGCCTAGGATTGGAGTTACATATAGGTATTTTGGGGTATTTTGGGTTTACACAAAGGGTCACAAGAGGGAGTCTGTATAAGAAGTGCCTCAGAAGGTCATAGCAATGGGTTCTGTGAAGTTGCGGTACCAGAACCAAAGAAAGATCTCCAGCATGCTAATGAAACACTTAATATCATGACTACCAATAGAAAGTGGGAGCTCTTATGTAATGTGTCAGCAAAGCATGAAAAATAACCTATTGAAAAAACCCTATTACCTGTTACAGCCGGCGTAACAGTCCAATTCTTTCAAAAGACCTCACGACTGATACCTTTTTTGTCAGAATCAGGAAAACACAATGTAATTTGCATTTTTTGATGTGCATCTTTCTAAAGACAATGAAAGCAATGTTCCCAAATTAAGCACATTTTGATTTTGTCAACATACAGTGTGTGGCGTATGATGCAGTGTAGAGCACGACTGGCAAGTTTGTCCTCAGATACATGTGGTCCATTTGCTGTGCTGGATGTTGACATTGGGCAAAGAGGGCAGAGCGTACAGGAAGTATGTTCAGAAAAACATGCAAGGAAGGTGTTTGGTCAACTTTCTGTTGCTGGAATAGAATGCCTGCCATGCCCAATTTAAAGGAGGAAAGGTTTAGTTTGGCTCACAGTTTCAGAGGTTCCAGTCTGCTGTTGTCTGGCTCCAAGGTAGACACATCATAGTGGAAGAGAATGGAGGAAGGTTGTCCACCTCATGGGAGCTAGGAAGCAAAGAGAGAAGGAAAGACCCCAGGAAAAGATAAACCCTTTCCAGTCATGTCCCAGTGACTTACTTTCTCCACATAGGCCCCAGTTCCTGATAACCCTTTCAGGTATTAACAGATCAATAGAGTCATCTACAAATGAGGTGAGTACCCTCATAATTCACTCATTTCTCTAGGTATTTTTTACTCCAATCAAGTTGACTGTCAAAATTAATGGTCACAGGCGGTGGCCATACAGAAGCTGAGGGTAGCCTTAGACATTGATGATCTGGCTTCTACATTTTCTACGTAGACTTTATTTTCATTTGCTGGAAATCTAGGGCAGGAACACTAGGAGGTTTATTATTTAAATTGGTTGGATTTTACTGACCTCAAATCTTTGTATGTTTTCTCAGATCTTTGCCAGCTCTATAGAAGATGCATGATGATAAAAATATATGCTTTGGATGTGGGCTGCAATCCTGGCTCTGCTGCTTATAAGGTTTGAGGTTTTGGGGCAGTTAAGCAACTGCTATATGCCTCAGTTTCCTCAACTGTGAAATGGGGGTAATGGTATTCCTATCTTGTTAGCTTTTTTGTGAGTATAAAATTACTCATGAGGTCATACTAAGGCCTCATTAGCTATTATTATTCTGAAGAGAGGCAGCATAGGACAGTGGTTCAAAGACTTGGAGCCAGACCAGACATGAATCCTGGCAGTGGGATTTTAGGAAGACATAGATACTGGCCCCAACTCCTTCTGTTCTGCCCTATGGTGCTGTTAGTGGGAGAACCCAAGGGACACAGAGCTATTATAGCCTCTGGAAGCAACTCTTCATTTCTCCACCAAGATGCTAAGGAATCAGGTTGCATTCCGAAAGTTTAGAAATACAGGAAGAAAACACGTATTCTAGATACAAGTCTCAATTACTCTCCAACCCTTTCTGAGTGATACTGCTAGTGGAGAGAAACACTGCTGTCATTTGAATGCTTGGTCATTGCTGTTGGGGAAGTGAATGGAACCCAAGAGCAGGAAAGCTCCCCTATAGCCCAGAGATGGAGCTCTCTGCTGCCTGGGTGGCAGCGGCAATTCCGCCCCTTCATAAACATCAAGACAAAAATAATGGAATGTTTAGTCTGAGTAATACATTAAGGAAATCAATTAGGCCCACATGCAACTTTCTAAGATTTTAATTACAGTACTTAGGGTACCACACTAGAGCAGTTTGTCAGGAACATAATTTGTTAATGAATAACAACTGACACAGTGAATTAGTTGGGATTGTAATTAGCTCTTGCTAGCCATCCATTGGAACCCTGATCAAAAGGCAGTCAGAGAAAGAGGGGGAAATCAGCTGTAAATGATAACCTTGACAGCTCAATTGGGGCCACCTCCTGGATCCCAGTGTGCCCTGAGGCGTCTGGCGAAGACCATATGTACACACTGAGTTCAGAGTTGGTCTCACCTAGGAGAGTATTTGAAATGTGAAATCACTGTTTCCATCCCAGATCTTGCTAAACTGGAATCTGCATTTTAAGACAATCATGTGATTCACATGCACATTAAAGTTTGAGAAGCCTGCAGTGACTCAAAATCAAACAGGTTTTATTGTGACTCTTGATCTCACCCACTCTCAAGGGATGTCTTTGGGTGATCGCTAAGTCACTCTGAGCCTCAGTGTCCTCTGTGGATTGGATCCACTGATACTTATACTACAGGGTCATTGCCTTGATGAGCAACAGCATGTGCTCATGTCGCCACAGAATAAGGGAACCATGCATGACAGCATAGGGAGAACTCAGCAAGCCTCTAGAGAGCTAGCCTTACTAATCAGTAAGGCCTGTACCAGGCACTTCTCTGACCTGGCCCATTTTTGTGATGCCTTTTCTGAAACTGTCCAAGCATCTTTGCCTCTTCAATCCTAGCTTTCTGCACTGGGGTAAGACTAGGAGAAAAAAGACACAATACAAATAAGTTAGGAGACTGAGTAGAGAGTAATTTTTTTAACAGATAAAGTAATAAAAATAGTGAAATTAGCTAAGACTGCTAAAATGACATCATCTGTGTTTTAACTTGTCAAAGTTACTGAAAAACAGCATGACTTGATTAAGAACAAACACTTGGGGAAACACAAGGTACAGATAGTTCTGTGTCCTTCCATGAGATGGCAGGTCCTGAAGATGACTGGAAACTTTTTCTAATGCTGGGATTCATAACAGAACCTTGACAGAGATCTATAGTTGAGGATCACCTTTCTGTGGAACACTGCTTTGCACACTATATATGATGAATGTATTCTTTTTTATTTTTTATTTATTTCTTTTATTTAAGAGAAAATAGATACAGAAGATAGAAACAAAAAGCAAAAAAGACAGACAAACAACAATAACAAATCTAATACGATAACATTGTAGGTTTACACACTGAGGTGGTTGAAGTTTGACAGTAGTTACAATATTGCATATCATTACCTTCATAGGGGTTGATCATTTTGACAGATATAGACATGTAAGATTTATCAATTCAGGAATATTAACTTTTCTTTTTCAATAGCTAATGTATTTAGTACTACAGTTTTTTAACTGTCTTATTTATGCATATTTATAAATTTATGTCTTTCTCCTTTTCCCTTCCTTCCTTCCTTTCCCCTTAGAATACCTCTTGTTAGCATTGAAATAACTACATCAGGTCTAATATAATCAGGCGAAATAGTTCAGAGTGAAACCAATAAAGGATAAAAGAATGGTTGTACATAAGAGAAACAAAAGACTAAAGGGATAAACAAACATCAACAACATATTCAATACTGTAAAATTATAGGTTTAGGAATTTAGATGGTTGGAATTTTACAGTAGTTGCAACATTGTATATCTTTACCATTAAGGGGACAGTTCAGATTGACAGGTAAAGACATGTAGTATTGATCTGATCATATGAATATCAACTGTTCTCTCTCACCAGTTTATGCGTTTAGTAGTATAGACTTTTAAACTGTCTTATGAATACCCTCATATAAAACTATGTCTTTTTTCCATACCTTCCTTCCTCGGTTCCCCTCGTAATACCTCTTATTATCTTCAAACTAAATGCCCTTACCAATTGGCCAAGTATAGTCGAACGAAATAGTACTGAATAAAACCAATAACAAATAAGGTAATGGAGGCAATACATAGTAATGTAACGTTGATTTCTATAGTGCCTCATATTAGCTTCAAGGCAGTTGCCTATATCATCTGTTGTAACACAAACACACTAAGATAGGTTAAAATCCCTCAGAATAGAGCAGCGAAAGTAATACCTGGTTTTGAAGCAAGGTGATCATATATCATTGAAGGCTACCCTTATAAATTTTGTTATCTTTACAATAGCTGTCTTTGTCATCATTTATGATAAAGTTAGTCCGGTCAAGATAGAATAGGATTAAACTAAACAGCTCATTGAAAACAATACTGGACTTAAATCCCATTGATGGATTATTCATTTGTCTGCCCTGCTCGGTGGTATCTCTCTGTCGCTGTTTCTGGAGCAGTGGACTTCTTTATCTCTCTCTAGAATGTCCTTCAGTATTCTTTGTAGGGTTGGCTTGGTTGTCATAAATTCCTTTAGTTGTTCTTTGTCGTGGAAGTATCTTTTTTCTCCGTTGATTTTAAAGGATAATTTTGCAGGATACATCAATCTGGGTTGGAAGTTATTTTCCTTCAGGGCTTGAAATATTTCACTCCAAGCTCTTCTTGACCTGATGATTTGTGTTGAGAAGTCTGTCGTGATTCTGATGGGCCTTCCTTTGTAGGTAATCTGTCTCTTTTCTCTAATAGCTTTTAATATTTTGTTTTTGTGTTGAATTTCTGGAATCTTGATTATTATAT
>RJWM01040034.1:0-15735 GCA_004363535.1 Dasyprocta punctata
TCTGACTTGGTTTATTTTATTTGATAGTTAATAGAACCAGAAGGTTTTTTAAATTCATTTTTTGGTCAATTGTGGCCAATTGTATATATATATTTTTTAAGTTCTAGGGATCAAACCAAGGAGTGCTGTACCACTGTGCTATAGCCTTCTTTTTATTTATTTGGAGATAGAAGTTGCCCCAGGTTGGGCTTGAATTTGTGATCTTCCTACCTCAGCCTCTTGAGTAGCTGAAACTATAGGCGTGACATTGTGCGTAGCTAAGTTTGATCATTTTAGAAGTTACATTCTTATTCTGCAGGATCTGTAGTGATAGCCCTTTTTCATTCCTATTACCTTTTTTCTTTTTTTTAATTACTGTCATAAGATGCTTATCAGTTTTATACAACTTTTGCCATTATTGAACTTCTGTGCTGTATTTTTGTTTTCTCTTAATTTTTACTGTTGACCTTAATACTTTCTTCTAAGTATGCTTTTTGGCTTAATTTTTAAATGAATGGTACAGTTTTTGAGATATGCATTTGTTAATTTTTATTCTCCTAATATATGTGTGTAGAACCCACTAATTTTCAGTAATTCTTCTAATTCTTTGTGTGCATCTAAGGCTGTAAATTATCAAGTATTGCATTAACTGTGTCAACAAATTTTAGTTTGTAATCTGTATTCAATTGAAAATATTTTCTGCTTTTCATTATCTTTGTGTGTCGTGTGTAACTTCATATTTACCTTTCTTTTACTTTCACTTGTGACATATAAAGAAGGAATTACCAGTTCATATTGGCCTACCAATTCTATATCAGAATGTAGGATTTAACTTTTAAGTCTCATTTCTGTAGTCACGTCTACTACTCAGCCCCTAGAGTAATAGTTTATAAGGAAAGATCATATCATCTGCCCCAACATACAAAAGAATAAAATCAATTTAAATCACTTCCTATCTACACCACTTTTAAGTGACACTTGACAGAGGGTAATGAGAAGATAAAGGTCTGTGCCATGGGCTTGTGCAGTTTTTTCACAGGCTGGATTTTCTCCTCCCTAAAAGTTCTGCTGTCTGCCCCCCTGTTCTTAGGGACCATGGGATCATCCGAACTCTGGATTTACCCATCTATGTCACACGAGTGAAGGGCAACAATGTGTATTGCCTAGATAGGGAGTGTCGTCCTCGGGTACTCACCATTGACCCCACTGAGTTCAAATTCAAGCTGGCCCTGATCAACAGAAAATATGATGAGGTAGGATATGAGGACATACACTGAAGTATTCGGAGGGGCAGCACTTCTTTTTCTGTAAGTAATCTCTGCTTCCTGCCCTACCCAACCCTTGATGTCTAGGTACTACACATGGTGAGGAATGCCAAACTGGTTGGCCAGTCCATCATCGCTTACCTCCAGAAGAAGGGCTACCCGGAAGTGGCGCTGCATTTCGTCAAGGATGAGAAAACTCGCTTCAGTCTGGCACTGGAGTGTGGAAACATTGAGGTAAGCAGAATATGGTTATCGGCCCCAGATCATTTTATAAAGCATGAGAGAGGGTGGCAATGGGAAAGCATTATTCTAGGCTTGGTTCTGTAGTCAGGATAAGGATTTTTGGTTTGGTTTTAGCTATTAGATTGAGCCATCTTCCTGTTCTCATTTGATTATTTTTACTTTTTCTTCTCTGCTTCTGCCACAGCATTTCCACCATTGTCATTTGTCTGAGTTCAGTAAAGTTCAAGATAAAAGCAAGACAGTATAAAGTTTGAAAACATGCATTATTTCCTTGACACTTGATACTGGAGGAATATTTATTAAATGTTGAAGCTCAGAGGACACAGGCATTATCTTTCAATGAGGAAAGAGCTTAGGAATATTGGTTTTTCTATTTCTGAATTCCTTCTTTTATGATTTCTTCTGCCTTTCCTAAAACCCAGCAGGTAGGAAATAACAGTAGCTAAGCATGAACTGGCCCTATGGAATCAGCAACTGCTAGGTGATTTTGTTTTAAAAGTTAAGTTTTTTAGAAAATGTCTCCAGATGAGAATAATGTTAGAAGATCTTCTATTTATGAATCTAAAGAGATTTGTTTGTAGATAGAATTCTCAACAGAAATAGAATGAAAGCTAGGAGCTATTGAAAGTGTAGGGAGTTCTGGGTGAGGGGTTTAGTTCAGTGGCTCAAGTGCTTGCTTGGTAAATGCGAAGTTGTGAGTTCGATCCCTGGTACCCCAAAAAAAAAAAAGAAAGAAAGAAAGAAAGAAAGAAAGAAAGAAAGTATAGGGAGTTCTTTGGGAAATTTATTTGGAAACACATGTTTTGACCACAGTGTCCCTTGTTTTGAGTCACAGCGTATTCTCCATTGTATCCTGTTAACACTGATCCTGGGGGTTCTTTAGATTGCTCTGGAAGCAGCTAAAGCACTGGATGACAAGAACTGCTGGGAAAAGCTTGGAGAAGTAGCCCTGCTACAGGGGAACCACCAGATTGTGGAAATGTGCTATCAGCGTACCAAAAACTTTGATAAACTTTCCTTCCTGTACCTTATCACTGGCAACCTGGAGAAACTTCGCAAGATGATGAAGATTGGTGAGGCCCCTAAAATCACTGTTGGAAAGAGGGGTTTGGGGGGACAGCCATTAGGGAAAGAGAAAGCTTAAGAAAGAAAAGTGCTGGACATGGTGACACAACTTGTAATCCCAGCACTCAGGAGGCTGGGGCAGTAGGATTGCCAGAAGTTTGAGGCCAGTGAGTTCAAAGCCAGCTCAAACTACATAGCAAGAACCTGTCTCAAAAAACAAACAGACAAAAAAAAAAAAAAAAAAAGACAAGCAAACAAAAAATAGAAAACCTAAGTTGTTGTCTCTTGACTTGGTGCAGCTGAGATCAGAAAGGACATGAGCGGCCATTATCAGAACGCCTTATACCTGGGTGATGTGTCTGAGCGAGTGCGGATCCTAAAGAACTGTGGACAGAGTAAGTAGCTCCTTGGAGGCCTTAGAAAATATTTTCTTTTCCTGTTACATTATTTATGTACAGTTGCCCTTTATTGTGCATTTTGCAGGAGAAATGACAAATTCATACCATGCTTAGACTTTCTTTAAAATCAAAGGAGTTATAGCCAGTATACCGAGTCTGGCCAGCACCCTTAAGAAAACAGTCATGGGGAAGACAAGAGGTTTTAAAAGTCCAGAGCAAGATGACCATCGTAACGCACGCCAGGTTACTTGGGAGGCTAAAACAGGAGGATTACAAGTTCCAGGCCAGCTTGGGGAACTTGGCAATATCTTGTCTCAAAATAAAAATTTTTAAAAAGGGCTAGGGATGTAGCTCAGTGGTAGAGTACCCCTAGGGTCAATAATACACACAAAAACATTAATAAATTATGTTCCTATATCTATGTATAGAAACTATTTACTAGAGATACTCTAGGAAATGTAATTGTTTGGATATAATGGAACTTTATTTTTTTATTTTATTTTATTTTATTTTGTCTTTTTGAGACAGGGTCTTGCTATACAGTTCAGGCTGGCCTTGAGCTCACTTTGTAGCCCAGGCTGGTCTTGAATTTGCAACCATTCTCTTGCCTAAGCCTCCTGAGGGCTGGGATTATAGATGTGCGCCACCACACCCAGCTTAGAATTTTATTTATTTCTAGACTGGAAGTTTCACTTATTATTTATTCATGTATACATTTAAGAGTTTTTTGTTTTTGTTTTTTGTTTTGAGAAAGCACTAAACACCAACATTGTAGAAGCATTTGAGATACATACAGGAATAAGGTAAAAAAAAGTGTGGCATGACTAAGATGCTACTATAGTAGAGTAGCTACCAGTGGTCAGATTTGGGATGTATATTTTGAAAGTAGAAGAAATATGACTTATTAAAGTGCTAGATGTAGGGTATGTTAGAGAAGAATAAGAATCCCAAGGTTGTTATTGACATTGATGATGGATCTTAAAGATGAGTAACTATATTCATTAGCAATTGCTGTATAACAAATTAGTCAAAAACAGTACAAGTTAAACATTCCTAATCAAAAATCCCAAAACCTGAAATGCTGTAAGACCTATAACTTCTTGAATACCAATGTGATACTCAACGGATTTTAACCTTCTGAGTTTCAGATTTTCAGATTAGGGTTACTTGACCTACGACAAAGCCTACAAGACTATTGCAAAATCCAAAAAACTCTGAAACACTTCTGATCCCAAGAATATCAATGAGGGATACCCACTTTGTAGTTTTAACAACAAACATTTATGACTTACAATTTAGAGCATGGCTTAGCTCTGGCTCGGTTCCTCTCATAGGACTACAGTGAGGGTGTTGATGTGGACTGCAGACATACCAGGTTCAGCTTGGGACCCACTTTCACATGTGGTTACCTGGGCGGGCGTTACTCAGGCTCTAGTTCTCTGTTGCCTATTGTCTGGGAAATGTCATTTTCTTCCCATATTATCTTCTGCATAGGGCAGTTCACAGCATGACATTTGGTTTATAAGCACTCGGGAGGCCAAGGCAGAAGGATTGCAAATTCAAGTCCCACCTGGGCAATTTAGAAAGACCCTGTTTCAAAATAAATAATAAATAATAAAGCCAGGTGTGGTGGTGCACGCCTTTAATCCCGGCACTGGGAGGCTAAGGTAGGAGGAGCCTTGTGAGTTCGAGGCTGGCTTGCGTTACAACTCGAGCTCAAGGCTGGCCTGAGCTACATAGTGTGACCCTGCCAGAAAAAACAAGGCCAGGAGTTTGGCTCAGTGGCTTAAGCACCTGTCTGGCAGGTGCAAGGTTGTGAGTTCGATCCTCAGTGCCACAACAACAACAACAAAAAAATAATAAATAAAAATAATAAATAAAGCTAAGTGCACTGAAGATAGAAGGCACAATCGTAAACTAACCCCAGCAGTAACATCCTATTACCTCTGCGTTGTCTGTCCATTTGGAGGCCAGTAGTTAGTAAGTCCAGCCCACACTTAAGGGCAGGTTATTATTCAAGTACTTGAATACTAGAAAACAGGGATCACTGTGGAAGAAGGGTTTCATTTCAGTCTACCTGCCACCACTGTACTCCCCTGAAAATGTATCTGTGTCACAAAATCTGGTTTCTCTGTAGAGTCCCTGGCCTATCTCACAGCTGCTACTCATGGCTTAGACGAAGAAGCCGAGAGCCTTAAGGAAACATTTGACCCAGAGAAGGAGACAGTGAGTCTATTTGTTATATGTGTGTCTTTGATTACAGGATTAACTCAGCTCTTAGGACAATTTAAAGCTATCCCACCTGGTTACAGAGTGAGGCTGAGAAATAAATAAGCTTAGAGGAATCTCCGTACCCTTCTGTATAGGATTCCTGAGAGTTGTTTGTATTTAAATCTTTTATCTTCTTCCGCTTCTCAGATCCCTGACATTGACCCTAATGCTAAGCTGCTCCAGCCGCCTGCACCTATCATGCCACTGGATACCAATTGGCCCTTACTAACTGTGTCTAAAGGATTCTTTGAAGGCTCCATTGCCAGCAAAGGTCAGTGCCCATTTCTTACAGAGCACTTTTGTCATTTATTTTGTAAGAAACTATCCCAGAGAGTGCCGTTAACACTTAGTTTCATTTGTCCATTTTTCTTTGCGAAGCCTTATGGAGCACTGAAATGTCAGTCAGATATATAGTATAAAGAAAAGCTTTTTGCAATTGTAGAAGAAAATTTTGGGAATTGGGGTGGGGGGGGATTATTCCTATTACCACTAGTAAACTCTGTAAGTGTTTTGATGTATTTCTCTAGGTTTCACCTTATATGTAGTAATGTTCTAGTATTTTACCATTTATGACATAGTCTTCAGGTACAAATTCAGGCACCTCTAATTCTGTCATGCGAGTGTGCAAATGGGTACTATCACTCCCTACCACTGCCACCTTTACCCTTCTGTTTTCTTGAATATGTCTACTGATTCACTTCTAAGTAAGAGCCTAAACAGACTGTGCATTTTCTGCCCAGCTCGACTTTTCCCTTTATTTCCTCTACCTTCCTATGTCCTCGTGCCCTGCACACACTGTTGCAGTGGTGACTTAGAGACTTAGGGTCCCAGGAAGAGGTTCTAAGAGTTGGCAGCCAAAGAATGGTAGCTTAAAAGTGGTTTAAGGATCCGGGTTTGGTCACCCGAAGGTAGTTATGTCCCTTCTGTTCCCTCTGTCTGAAATCTGTTGCAAATTAGCAAATATATATAACACAAAAATGCATAATACATGAAAATAATAAGTAGACAGATTCTGGACAACTGTTATTGAAAGAATCAAGCTTGTCTACAGGGAAGACTGCATCTCCATCTTGTGGACTACAACTGACTCTTTCCCATTACTTCTCTTGCTAGGGAAGGGAGGAGCACTGGCTGCTGACATTGACATTGACACTGTTGGTGCTGAGGGCTGGGGAGAGGATGCAGAACTTCAGCTAGATGAAGGTAAGAATGCTGTTCTGGGGAGGTAGACTCCTTGGATTGGGACTAGTTGTGGAGCAGTTTTGCAGGCTTCCAAACAGTGGAGCCAGTTAGGATCTCAACATTTTGCTATGCTCTGGCTGAGATTGTACCACCACCCAAATCTATTTTAATCTGGGTTTTCCTTGTAGATGGATTTGTGGAGGCAACAGAAGGTTTGGGGGATGATGTTCTTGGCAAGGGACAAGAAGAAGGAGGTGGCTGGGATGTGGAAGAAGATCTGGAGCTCCCCCCTGAGCTGGTATGTGGAATTCTTAACCTTTAAAGTTCTCTCCATTTCTCCTTGTGGAAACCAGTAGCCTTATCACCACCCCTGTCCTATGGTCTTGGGGTGGGGGGGCAAGATCTAGACCCTCCTAACCTAGTGCTTATCTCCCACGTGAAAGGAGGAATGAGGTCGGAATTAGTGACCTTATCTCTTCTGTTTGTCCTGTTATAGCCAAAAAGGAGGCAAACTAGGACATGCTCTAATGTGATGCTCATCTCCCATTTGAGAGATGGAAGAATGAGATAGTCAGGGTTGTGCCAGCAGCAGCTTGTGAAAGGGCAGCAAACTTTTAAAATCTAAGTTGGAGCTTTTGATACTGGTGAAGTGGCTCCTATTATGGGAATATTTTCCCCAGCAGAAGTGGGAAATAAGGTAAATAATTATGTTTTAGATTCCTCAGAACAAAGTGCTTAAAAGGCTTTAAAAGTGACTTAATTTTCATTTTTCCTCTAGGATGTACCCTCTGGGGCAGCTGGTGGGACTGAAGATGGGTTCTTTGTGCCCCCAACCAAGGGAACAAGCCCAACTCAAGTATGTATGGGAGCACAGCCCTGTGAGGATGAGTCTTTCTTATCTGGCTAACTCTTGATGAATGTGTGAACCATTGAATACTGTTCTATTAATAGATATGGAGGAGGATCATTTGGGAAGAGAAAGGGCGAGTTTTCACTTTGTTTGACTTTTCTATTTCTTGGTAGATCTGGTGCAATAACTCTCAGCTTCCCGTTGATCACATCCTGGCAGGCTCTTTCGAAACAGCCATGCGGGTAAGTCTTCTTCAGGTAACCTTGATCCTTCCTCTTGAATGCATGCAGCACAGTGCCTCAGAGAGATGGTTGGTTTCTCTTTTTTTTTTTTTTTTTTTTTTTTTGAGACATGCCATGTAGTTTGGGTGGCCTCAAACGCAACAATCAGTAGCATTCAGTGTTCACTGTGTGCCAACCACTATCATAAATATAGGCATTAGTAAATGAAGTAAGTGCTGTAATTAAGTGTATTTTGCTGATAAGAAAATAAGTACAGAGAAATTATGTGCTATTAGTTTTTAAGTGGTAGAGCCAAAATCCTTATATTTCTTTGTCATGTTCCAGCTCCTTCATGACCAGGTAGGAGTGATCCAGTTTGGCCCCTATAAGCAACTGTTCCTACAGACATATGCCCGAGGCCGTACTACCTATCAGGCTCTGCCCTGCCTGCCCTCCATGTATGCCTATCCCAGCCGCAACTGGTAAGCTCCTTGACTCTCCCTGTTCCAACTTGGGTTGAATTATTTCAAACGTTAGCCTCAGTGACCCAGAATTGTCCCAGAGACAGGGTTTCCTTGCTGGAGAAGAAGTTTGCTTTGTTATTCTGTGGGGTTAAATTTACACCTGCTGCCACCCTATTCTCCAGCTACTTTCATAGTGAAGTAACTTTGCCAGAAAAAAGAAATCAAAGCTGGGCGTGGTGGCACATGCCTTTAATCCCAGCACTCGGGAAACTGAGGTAGGAGGAGTCTTGTGAGTTTGAGGCCACAACGCAAGTGCAAGGCCAGCCTGAGCTACATAGTGTACCCTGCCTCAAAAAAACCAGGGCTGGGAGTTTGTCTTAGTGGCTTAAGCGCCTGTCTGGCAGGCGCGAAGTTGTGAGTTTGATCCCCGGTGCCGCAAAAAAAAAAAAAGAAAAAGAAAAGAAATCAAGTCCTAGCTGGCTACCGACGATCCTGTTTTCTTTCTACTTTTGCCTTTCCAGGAAGGATGCAGGGCTGAAAAATGGTGTACCGGCTGTAGGCCTGAAGCTTAATGACCTCATCCAAAGGTTACAGCTGTGCTACCAACTCACTACAGTTGGCAAGTTTGAGGAGGCTGTGGAAAAATTCCGTTCTATCTTACTCAGTGTGCCACTTCTCGTTGTGGACAATAAACAGGAGATTGCTGAGGTAGGAGGAGTGTAACCATGTGTTCCAACCCTAGGTCCCGTGTTGTCCCACCCCTCTGTGGCCCCAGATTCTTGTCTAAGTACCATGACCTTCCTTGGCAACTTCTCCAGGCCCAGCAGCTCATCACCATTTGCCGGGAGTATATTGTGGGTTTGTCCATGGAGATAGAAAGGAAGAAACTGCCCAAAGAGACTCTAGACCAGCAGAAGCGCATCTGTGAGGTAAGATCTGCAGAACTTTGAGCATTGCAGGGGCATTTTTCTCTGCACTTTCTGTAAGATCCAAATTCTTTGGTTCCATACTCAGATCTGGCTCTGGGGAGGAAAAGGAATTTTGTTCGATTTCTGTAAGGAGAGGTGATATTTCTCCATCCTTCTCATTTATTTCATCAGTCGTGTAGGATTTAGAGGACCTCTGTGTTTTACATAGCCGGTCTTATTGGTTTGCCTTGCTTTGTTTTTTTAAGCCTGTGCAGCAGTTCATAAATAACATCCCCCAGCTTGACATGTGTTCCTCTTTCTGTCCACCAGATGGCAGCATACTTCACCCACTCCAACCTCCAGCCTGTGCACATGATCCTAGTGCTGCGGACAGCCCTCAACCTCTTCTTCAAGCTCAAGAACTTCAAGACTGCTGCCACCTTTGCTCGGCGCCTGCTGGAACTTGGACCTAAGCCTGAGGTGGCTCAGCAGGTGAGTGTGAGCTCCTTCAGTGAGAACCCGATCTGCTCTTAGAAGAGCAAGGTCTTTGCCTCTGAAAGGGAAAAAAAAAAAAAAAAAAAAAATATATATATATATATATATATATATATATATATATATATGGCAACAAAAAGGAGTCACCAGAATGCCACTGTCTGTTGACTTACTGACTTGGGTGTTCCCTTTTGTTCCTGGAAACCAAACCAAGGTAATAATTTATTCACACATGGCACTGGTGTGACTATAAATAACCCCAATGTTTTATTTTATTTTGTTCTTTGAGCCAGGATCTGCTACAATACAGGCTGACTTTGAATTCACAATGTAGCCCAGGCTGGCCTCGAACTCTCAGTGATCTTCCTGCCTCAGCCTCCTGAGTGCTGGGATTATAGGCATGTACCACTACACTTGGTCCATTGTTTTTTAGAGGAAATATTTATTTTTTGTTGGTACATTTTAGATATGCATAATGATAGCATTCATCACAAGAGATTTGTACCTGTACATGGTGTATTTTGCTGCTTCTTTCTTTCCCATTCCCCTTCCCTCCCTTCAACCACTCTTCCCCTCCTTATTTATAAAAACTTCGTTTACATTTTTTTCCTTTTTTTTTTTTTCTTTTTCTTTTTCTTGTCCCTTCCTTCCTTTCCCTCTCCTCCATAGTTTCACTTCTCATTGAACATTTTCTTCCCATTTCCCAATTACATATTTTGGTACTTACACTTCTGATTTCTCACACCAGAGAAACAATGCAAATTTAAGCACGTGTCCAATTTATTTCACTTAAAGAGTACGGTCTTAAGGTGGATCCATTTAGCTAGAAATGTCTCAGGCTTTTCCTTTTTTATGACTTAGTACTCCATTGTATCAAAACAAAGCACATCTTTTTTATCTGATTGTCAGTTAATGGGCATTTGGACTGTTTCCAAGATTTAGCTATTACAAACTGTGCCAGTGTAAACATGGGTGTGCATATATTGCTGTGGTATGATGCTTTTAATTCTTTCAGGATGATACCAAGAAGGGAAGTAGCTGGGTCAAATGAAATGTCTAATTTTAGTGTTTTGAGGAATCTCCACACTGATTTCCACAGTGGTTTCACCAGTCTGCGTTCCCACCAACAGTGGAGAAGGGTTCCTTTTTCCCTACAGCTCCACCAGCATTAGTTATTGGTTGATTTCTTGATCATAGCTATTCTTTCTGGAGTGAGATGGAAGCTCTGCATTATTTTAATTTGCATCTCTCAATTGATCATTCAAGATGTTTAACTTTTTTTAATGTATTTATTTGCTGTTCGTACTTCATTTGAGAAGTGTCTATTCATTTCAGATGCCCATTTTTTGACTGAGTCTTTAAAATTCTGGGGAGTTTTTGAGTTCTTTATATATTCTAGGTATTAGTCCTTTGTCTTAAGAAACAGCTGGTAAAAATAACCCTAATTGTGAACTCCAAATAGCCCATCTTGACTGCTACTACTTCACATACATGGTCCATTATTTGTGTCCTTCCAAAGCATTCTTATTGAGCAATGGAAACCTATTTTTGTCTTTTTTAGGGCCTTTCCCTGATAATCCCCACACTGTGAAAAATTATGGGTCCAGATGTGTGAGGCCACTTTGGTAGTGAGAGGAAATCTTGGTACAACAAAAGTGGCAATTGTTAATTCTTCACATGCACTGTAGTTGCATCTTACATCAGACATCTACACCATGATGATATCATTTGAATTGTTCTATGCTGCTTTCTGTCCTCTTAAATAAAGTTTCCTTCCTTTCCTAGACCCGAAAAATCCTGTCTGCCTGTGAGAAGAACCCCACTGATGCCTGTCAGCTCAATTATGACATGCACAACCCTTTTGACATTTGTGCTGCCTCTTATCGGCCCATCTACCGTGGAAAGCCAGTGGAGAAGTGTCCACTCAGTGGGGCCTGCTATTCCCCTGAGTTCAAGGGTCAGATCTGCAGGGTCACTACAGTAAGTATTGTCCTCTATAATATATCTGCATAGCTGGGCATGGTGACACACACCTATAATCCCAGCACTTGAGAGGCTGAGGCAGGAGGATTACCATGAGTTCGAGGCCAACCTGGGTTACACAGTGAGTCAGAGGCCAGCCTAAACTACATAGTGAGACCCTCTGTCCAAAAAAAAAAAAAAAAAAGAGCATGCGTCTACAGCTAGGTACATGCCTGTAATCCCAGCTACTTAGGAGGCTGAGGCAGAATAGTTGCAAGTTCAAAGCTAGTGTAAGCAATTAACAAGACCCCATCTCAAAGAAGTAAATGAATAAAAAAATGAAAAGGGCTGGGGATATAGCTCAGTGGTGGTATGCTTACTTCTTAGCATAAACTCCTGGATTCAATCCCCAATACTAAAATTTAAAAAAAATATATATGTATCTACTATATTGAAGGAAGGAGAAAGAAAAGGAACCACTGTGACCCTTTTCCTTGGGGCAGTGATGTTGAAAAAAACTTCTCTCTATTGCTCCATTTCTCAGTAACATGTTTATTGAGAGGCATAGGAACAAACTCTGTGGGGTTCTCAACCTCACAAATCTAACTTGGTCCTCTGTTTTCCTCTTTCACAGGTGACAGAGATTGGCAAAGATGTGATTGGTCTGAGGATCAGTCCTCTTCAGTTTCGCTAAGATGCCCTTCGTGTATGTAGGTCAATCATAGGCTTTTCCCTCAGAGAATTATTCTCTGTACCTTCCTGACACCAACCTCCACCCATAACCACACCAGTGTATTGTGATTTGGCTCTCCCTAAAACTTGGTGACCTTTTCTCTACTTCTGTGGCAAATCAGAATGTCTAGATTTGACATCTTTGCCCTTGAAGACCAATGCTCTTCTCAAGGTGACAATTGTGGTCATAGTTAGCCTTGCTTTTCCTGCTTCGCTCTTGCAAGGAACAAATGAAAACTTGTGATGGACATTTGTTTAGTAAATTCCTTTGGTATTTATGCCTCCCCTCCCTACCACAATTGTTTCCTTTCTGCTAGAAAGAAGCAGGACATAACAAAAAGATGTCATGTCTTACTCAGCCACACCTAACTCTTCACTATCCCTTATTTTCCTTGGGCATTTAAACTCCTAGGCAGGTGCCCTCTGCATGCCCAGAATTTTAAGGTGTGAGAAGAAATCATTTAATTTTCCAAAATGCATACCAGTTGTCATTGATTTGTCCTTTACAACCATTGTTGTCATACTTTGTTTCTCATATTAAATAGAGTAAATTTCTACAAAAGCTTCTTGACTTGATTTTTATTTCCTAAACACTTTCATGTTCCTGTTTATTCCATGTGGCTGGCCCACCAAAGCAGATCTCTTTCCTTCAATAGTGATTTTTAATTACCACATACCCTCTGTTGGGAAAAAAAATTCTGTTTTTCAAAAGATAGACGTGAAGTATATGTTTGGCCCAGACCTAATCTATTGTGAGAGTGGTAGGAAGCAAGTCAGTAGCTCTCCTCTTCTGCATTTGGCTCCCATCTTCCATCTACTGCTAACTATAGCCAGTGTTCATTCATTATCTACCATATAGCTATTCCTATTTCTTGTAATATACATAGATTAATTAGTATATAGTACATTATATATTAGTATATAGTAGTACATAGTACATTATATATTTTACAATGATTAGCAAAATAGTATTTTGTTTCTGTGCTAAGAATAATTGGGTGGAATGATGTACTATGCCTTTGATTTAAAAGTATCATATACTAATTGGTGTGCAGAAGTGAGCCAGGCATGGTGCATGGTGGTGCACACCTGTAATCCCAAAACTTGGTAGGCTGAGGCAAGAGGATCACAGAAAGTTTGAGGCCAGCCTAGGCTACAGTGTCAGTTCAAGCCAGCCTAAACAGCATAGTGAAACCCTGTCTCAGAAAGATAGATAAAAAAATTAAAATATATATAATTTTTACATGTTAAATTCATATCTAATAATATATTCATATAGTTCAGAAATCAATAAATATTAAAAACCCTCCTCTAATAAGCCATCTCAGTTACTTTTCTCATTGCTGAGACAAAATACCCAACACCCACAAGCCTGGAGCCACAAGCCTGGCTCTAAGGCAGACAGGTTCACAGGAGAAACACTCATGGTGGGCAGAAGGCTGCAAAGCAACAAGAGAGAAGGGACAAGCCTCTTTCTGACCCTTATATTGCTGGCTACCAGCCCTAGGGCACGTGTAGCACATATACTCTTAGTCCCAGCCATGAAGCAATCACAAACTCAACCACCTCCAAAATGCCTGACCCCATGAGCACATGAGGCTTTGGGGGAACATCTAGACACAAACCATAACACCGTCCTTCCACCTCTTTGCTGAATCACTCAGTTCTTAGCACTTTCCTCAAAGGAGGTGGCCACTATTACTGGCTTCCATGTATCCTTCCAGAAATGTTTTATGTATAGATACGCAGATATAGATATGTTCTTCCTCACCTCCGTTTTATACACAAATAGAAGCATACTATTTAACATGTTGCATTTTGTATCTTGTTTTTCATTTTCTATACAATATTTTCTCTACCAATATACTAGAGAGTTTAAGTTTGCAATTCTCTGCATAGTACGTATTGTAAAATAAGTTACGAAGCTGCTTCTGATAAATATTTGAGTTACTTCCAACCTTTTGCAATTATCAACATTATTGCAATGAATAATCTGAACATACACTGTATGGGTGGGAGAATAAACTACAAGTGGAATACCTGCTTCAAAGAGCATAGGCTTTCATATTTTTTAGCTTTGCGAATTTATTTTTTCTGGTGCAATGACTGGAAATCAGTCAAAAAACTAGGACTAGTCATTCCACTCTTGAGTATCTTCCTGAAAAAATTAAAAGCATCATACCATGGTGACATATGCACACCTACATTTTAGTGGCACAGTTTGTAATAGCCAAATCTTGGAAAGAACCCAAGTGCCCATCAACTGGTGAATGGATAAAGAAGATATATGGAAAGTCGGGCATGGTGGCGCACCCCTTTAATCCCAGCACTTGGGAGGCTGAGGCAGGAGGATCACTGTGAGTTCAGGACCAGCCTGGGCTACAATGTGAGCGCAAGGCCAGCCTGAACTGCATAGTGAAACCCTGTCTCAAAAAATGCAGGGTCTGCACTGGGCATGGTGGTGCATACCTTTAATCCCAGCACTCGGGAGGCTGAGGTAGGTGGAGCGTTGTGAGTTCGAGGCCAGCTTGGCCTACCATGTGAGTGCAAGCCCGGCCTGAGCTACATAGTGTGATCCTTCCTCAAAAAACTAGGGCTGGGAATTTGGCTCAGTGGCTTAAGCACCTGTTTGGCAGGTGTGAGGCTGTGAGTTCAATCCCCAGTGCTGCAAAAAAAAAAAAAAAAAAATTGGGTCAGGGATTTAGCTCAGTGGCATAAGCACCTGCCTGGCAGGCATGAGGTTGAGTTTGATCCCCAGTACCAAAAAAAAAGAGAAAAAAAAAAAAAGAGAGAGAAAAAAGATGTGTGGAGAGAACAATGGCCACACAAGCAAACAAGCCCAGTCTGGGAAGCAGTGCCATGCACAGGCCACCACCAGATTGGGAACAGCTAGACCCAAGCCTCTCCCCGTGAGTCAGCACCATTCGTGGACTGGGGGGACAGAGAATAATGGCCGCACCAGCAAACAAGCCCAGTCAGAACTAGCACCATGCACGGGCTGTGGCCAGACTGGGAACAGCCAGACCCCAGCCCCTTCCAGTGCACAGGCTGGCAAACCAAAGTATCAACCACCCCCACCCCCAGAAGTGACTGGCTTATCCAGAGAAACAGGCTATGATGATAGCTGAAATGCAATTGGATGCCTGTGATGTTTTAGTGTTTCACTAACATTGCAGGTCTAGAGCCAGTGATCTGATCATGGGTTCAGAGATAATTGGTACGCAGTGTGACATCTGAGGGAATCTCCTTCTGAAGGGTGCAACCATTGTTGATTCCCTATGGTCTTGTTTTGAGGTCCTATATCATTTCCATTGTTTTGTTTTGTTGAGTTTTATTCTCTTTTGTTCTGTTTGATTATGTTAAATCTGATGGAAGGAGAAGCTATTCCAAACATAGCAACATATATTATGGTAGCGATTTTGGATTTACTGTTGACTTGTTTTGAAGTCCTTTATTGCATTCATTGTTTTGTTTTTATTATTTCTATTCTATTCTGTTCTGTTTGATTTTTTACTATGACCGAAGTTATCTGCAGCTATTTTGAAGACATCAAAAGGCATTATGGTAACTACTGTTGATTTCACATAATGTTTTGAAGTCCTGTATCTCTTACACTGGTTTATTTTGATTGGTTTTATTCTGTTTTATCCTCTTTAAAATAAAGTTTTTAAAAAGATGTGGTGTTTTTTAATACAGTGGA
>RJWM01040035.1:0-15733 GCA_004363535.1 Dasyprocta punctata
AGAGTTCCTTCTTTTCCTTTTTATTCTACCCAGGTTATAAACTGCTGGTTGGTGCCACCAACACCCAGGGTGGCTCTTTCCTCTTCATTAAGTCCCTCCCACACCCAGAAATATGCTAAACCAATCAGTGGTCTAATCCAGTATCACACACTCATGATCCAGTCACTCCCCAAATCCCCATTTATGAGTCCATGAGACTTGGGGACGGCATCTAGATGTAAGCTACAACAATCATTATCCTTTTTTCTTTCTTTTTTTTGAGACAGGGTCTCTCTATGTAGTTCAGGCTAGTCTGAACTCACTATTTAGCCTAGGTTGGTCCCAACCTGTGGCAATCCTCCTGCCTCAGCCTCTTTTTTTTTTTTTTTTTTTCTTTTTCTTTGTGGCACCGGGGATCAAACTCACAGCCTCATGCCTGCCAGACAGGCGCTTAAGCCACTGAGCCAAACTCCCAGTCCTAGTTTTTTGAGGCAGGGTCGCACTATGTAGCTCAGGCCGGCCTTGTGCTCGCGTTGTAGCCCAAGCCGGCCTTGAACTCACAATGCTCCTCCTACCTTAGCCTCCCGAGTGTTGGGATTAAAGGCGTGCGCCACCATGCCCGGCTTTTCTGACTCAGCCTTTTAAGAGCTGGGATTACAAGCATGCACCACCATGCCTGGTCATTACCCATTTTAGTCTTCAGAAGTGCTCTGAAAATTCTACCATGTGGAAAAATAAATGCTAAAGAAAGAATACCCCAAAAGGGGAAAAAATGATTATCAACAAAAATTATTATTTTGTATTCGGATACGAAAACCCAGGAATTCAACTCATGTTCCCTCACAACAGAATGAAAGTACCAGAAATACCCTTAGTAGGAAATTTTAAGAATAAAATACTACACATAAAATTATTTAAATAATTAAAAGAAATGCAATGAATATAGACTATAAAGATTTATTATTGTAAAGATTCTTCTCAAATAAATTTGAGCATCTCAATTCCATATGGCTTCAATATAGGAAGCTTTAACTCACAATTAAGACTGATATGACTTCATCATGACATTGCTCTTATGATCCTGTTAGCATTAGGGGCATTCCATAATTTTTTAGTATCTCAAACTCTTTATGTCAAGCAGGGTTTAGCTACTTATACTTACCTCTATAATAGCCTAGTCCCGGTCCTGTGTTTTTATCTTTATCTTTTATTGCCTTTATAACAGTTATAAATATGAGTATTTTTGTTTTTCTATTTTCTAGAGCCAACTTAGCTAATTTATATTTTTAAAGCTAAATACATTTCCTCTAGACTTTCAGTTTCACTGGTATGAACCTTTATGAAGTACTCTATTCTTTTCCATTTTCTCCTTATTTTTAGTTGTGTGCCATTTCTTGTTCTGATTTTTAAAAATTTTATGTCTTCTTTTCTTAACCATAGTTGCCTACACATTTTATTGGTGTTTTGGCCTCATCGAACAATTGCCTTTTTGTTTCTATGTCATTAATGTCCGCTTCTATTTTTATTCATTCCTTCTGTATACTTTCTCTAGAGTTACTGTGGTCTTCCCTGTCCACCAATAAATACTTAAAGACATATTTTCCCCTGAAAATTATTTTAATGGTATCCCCCAGGTTTGGGTAAGTAGACCCTTCATTGTCTTTTATCTCTAAAAAGTTTATTATTTCCCTTTCAATTCAAGAATTATTTAGAAGTGCATGTGAAACTTTCCAGACGCAGGCTTCTGTTGCTCTGATCCTATTGTTGTTCATTTCTATTTATTCCTGGAATGTGGCCTACATGCTTTCTGCTTTGTAGAAGTTGTTGAGATAAAAAAATTCAGTAAGTATAATGCCTAGATGATTTTTGTGAGACTCTCTGTGGGTACAATTCTTATGTTTATCCATCAGATACAACTTGGTATTCTGCAATTCTATTTGCTTCTCTGCTTATTAATTTTTTTTCAAATTCATTTCTAAGTGAGGTGTGTTTAAAGACTTACTGTGACTGTCAGTATGTCGATTTCATCTCATGCTTCCAGTTCATATTCTTTGTTATTTTATTGAGTTGTTTTTCTTTTCCTTATTGATTTGTGGCAGGCCTTTGCATTTTAGGGAAATCAAGGGCTTGTTATATTCTCTGTCTGGCCATTATTTTAAGAAAATTTGTAAACAGTTAATATTTTAATAAGATCATATGGTATTGGAAGGCAGATTTATGGAACTTTTGTTTCAAAACATTTTCTGGTCATTAGATTATCTTAATCTCATTTTATATATTCTTTAAAATGAAGCTGTGTTCATTTAAAAAATTCCGTTGTGTCCATTTTTAATCGGTATAGGCTTCTCTTAATTACTTTCTTCATTGCTGGGATAAAATACCCAACATACACAACATAAAGAAGGAGAGATTTGTTTTGGTTCTCAGTTTGAGAAGTTTCGGGTCATTTTTGGTAGGCCCGAACACAGAAGCAGCATGGCGGGGAGGGGGCAGGGAGAGCCGATCACTCCATGCGTGGGGGCCCAGAGGCAGGAGAAGCGAGAAGCCCCGGGGGCAGGCACGCCCTTCCAGGCCCACCCCCAGGACCACGCCTCTGACCAGGCCCCGCCTCCTAACACCACGTTCAGCTGATTGATCCACGGATGCACATAGCACCCCGCATGATCCAATCACCGTGCAGGTACATGAGGCTCTTGGGGACCACAGGTCTAAGCCATAACTTGGACCACCCTTCCCTAATTCACTGTCACTGTGGTTATACTGTGACAAAGTTTAAAACTCAGACTAAAAACATTCAAATCAAGACACTATCATTTGCATAAGGACATTCTCACATCTCGTTATGACAGTAGAACAGTTGGTTCACCTGTGAACTGTTTGCGATGGGAATGAGGGAGCCAGGCTCTGCTCAGGGTCTCCAGCCTGTCCGAGTTGCGTGCATGCAGAAGCGTTACTCAGACGCTGAGCCAGGACTTCCTCATCTGAGGGCATGGGAGAGATCCCCCCTCAGCGCAGTTGTAAGAACAGAAGTAGACCGCAGGGCTGACGGCATCGCCTGGTGACAGAGCGCTGACTTACCATGCGCCAGACCCTGGTTTTGGTCTCCAGAACTACAAAATAAAAAAATACTCAAAAAAGTTTTAACAAATTGAAGTAGATAATTGATGAGAACGCTGTTCACAAAATAGCAAATGCAATCATCTCTCAGTTTCTGCGCAGGATTTGTTCCTCGATCTTTCAAGGAAAGCAAATCTGCATACTCAAGCCCCTTATATAAATAGTGTCATATTTGCATAAAACCTGTGCCCATCTCCCTGCACACTTCAATAGATAACTGATGATACCTAATACAATGTAATGCTATGTAAACACTTACTATATTATATCGTTAGGAAAAATGACAAGAAAACGTTTTCAATACAGATATAATTTTCTTCTTATTTTCAATCTGAGGTTGGTTGAATCTGAAAAAGCAGAACCTGAAGACACAAAGGATTGATTGTAGCTGTTTCTGTCATTCACAAAGTAGAAGTCTTAGCCTGAAATAGCCTCAGCCCCACAGATTTCCCTGCCAGCTCCCCCAGTCCTGACCGCCTTTCTAACAGATCCTATTCCTTTTGCACTGCATGGGGAAAAGAAGGTGCTTGTCCAAAGAGGAATGTTTGCTTTTTTAAAATGTGAGAGGGAAACTTGAAACATTTTCCTCTATCCTCTTTACATTTTTCCGATTAACTCCTGGCTCAGCTACGCCTGTCAAACAAGTGTTGGTGTTTTGCCACACTGGAAGGGTCCCTGAAGAAACAGCTTGCGGACTTTCCCTCTCCCCTTGGTGTCACTTACCTTTAGTTTTTGGGAGGTCTTTTGTTTTAGTTTTGCTGCATCAGTTAAAGGCTTCTTTAAAAAAACATCCCTGCTAACCCAGGATTATAGTTTATACTCAAACAGTACCATCCATGCCTTTTGAGTTCGTTTGGTTGTAGGTGGCGTAGTTGTCTTCATAAGCACGTGCACCATTTCAGAAGGATTAATGGGCTGAGTGGAAGCTTAAGATGTTCCTGAGAGAGCTCTTCATTACCTCTGAGTGAAAGTTCTCCTCTCTTCAGTGGGGCCAGAACCCTGGCACATTGAGGAGGAACTGTGCGGGAAAAATGTGTTCTCCCCGCAGGACGACGAGCCTCCAGCCAAAGGGAAGAAAAAGAAAAAGAAGAAAAAGGAAGAAGAGATTGACATCGATGTGGACGACCCCGCCGTGAGCCGGTTCCAGTACCCCTTTCACGAGCTGATGGTGTGGGCCGTGCTGATGAAACGCCAGAAAATGGCCGTCTTCCTGTGGCAGCGTGGGGAGGAGAGCATGGCCAAGGCCTTGGTGGCCTGCAAGCTCTACAAGGCCATGGCCCACGAGTCCTCGGAGAGCGAGCTGGTGGATGACATCTCCCAAGACCTGGACAATAATTCCAAGTTAGTGTCTGCGGGGAGCCGAAGGGCCAGTGTTACCACGGCGCAGGCCCACACACTTACTGTTCTCCCTGAACAAGGGAGATCGTTTATTTTGGCAAAAGGATCAAAGGGTTCTACTCAAAGCTAAGTCCAAGGAGATGGAGAGGTCGCTTCCTGCCTCAGACCTCCATTTTCCCCAGGATAAGGTGTACAAGGGCCTTTTATAGTAAGAAAGCGAGGGCAGAGGGAATACAATGGATCACTAAACAACTTTCTTGTTTCATACCTGCTCCTTCCTTCCCCTGTGGAAATGAAGCCAGACTTCAACCTCCTGGTCTGCATATTCTACCCATTTGTCTGAGTGGAAGAGAGGAGGGGGTGGTAGTTTATGCCCTGGAAAGGAAGAAGCTTGGAGAAGAAGGTTTTCTCTAATGCAAAAATAATTCTAACTTTCAAAGATCCATTTTACGCTCCTAGTTACACCAGGAGAGCCTACTGTCCTGAGTCCTTGTCCCTTTGTGGGAAGGGGTGACCATCATACTTCTCGCTTAAGGATCACAGTGGTTAAAGTCACTCGATGTTTTTATTACTGTCACTCTGGGACATTTCTGGTTGCCACTGTTTCGGTGTTCTGCCTTTTCATGCCACAGTTCCTATGCAAAGACAAATGTCTTTAAACAAACATCCTCACAAGTTATGCAACCTCAGTGTACCTGTGCCTTGGATTGTGAATGTCATAGGGTTTCTCAGGGTTGTCGTTTGTTTGTTTTCTTTTTTACCTCCCACCCCCCACCCTTAGGTGGGGCAGGATGGCTAAAGGGATTGGGGTCGGGTATTTCTCTTCTTCCCCTGCTGTAGGTTAGGCTTAATACAACCCCAGGAGATTAGGCTCTGGTTAGTTAACTAGTTTCTCATGAGGGCAGGCCTTGTTAAGAGCAGTGTGCTAGGACACATTTTAGAATAGTTTGTTTCGCTATCCCACTGCTGGGAGCCCAGGGATTTTTCTCCTCTATTCACTGTGACAACTTGGACAAACTCCTGGACATGGAACTCACCACAGCTCCTGTGGCCCTGGAGTTTTTACCTTGCAGACCTCCACACTGAGCTTCTAGAAATGCATCACCAAAGCTCATGTTTCCTACTCCAGCCCTGGGCCTGCAGACGTTTCTGCTTCAGTAAGTGGTGATCCTCCGCATCCTCCTGTCTGCCCCTCCAAGTTTGGGGGCAGCAGTTTTCCCAGTGATCACACTTCTCTGATGGAGCCAGGAAGAGATGCTGTTTTTTTTTCCATCTTGTTCAGATTTTGCTTGTTAGAACGAACTAGCAGCTGCCAACTTCCTTACATTCCAGAGTGGAAATCTGAATTTCCAGCACAACTAAATGCACAAAAATGAGGCAAATACAGATAACTCTGCCAACGTCTCACAGTTCTGTCTGCTAAAACTCACTGCTTTTATTTTGGACTCGGTGCATTCTAAAATTACCAGCCAGTTTCTGAATGTTAGGAACTCGAGACTGTTTAAAAATGGGGACATGCTCTCCTGTCTCATGGGTTTCAGATGCTATCCCTCACTTCCTAGAGTTATTCACGTGGTAACGTGTCACCCTGAAGCCCAGGACACGGAACAGGAGCTCCTGCAGACAGTATGTCTCATTGGTGCACAGGGAAGGCCATTCCTCCACACATAGTTTCACCTTCTCCATCCTTCGTAATAGTGACAAGATCTATAAAACGAAGAAACAAAAATAGAGGAGAACAATCCCTACATGTCCATATTTTAATCACATTCCATGACAGAATGTTAAAGGGATGGGACGTGATTTTGGTGATCACTAAATATTTGAATCAGGGTCAGGGAAAAAGGAATAAATTTGATGTTCGATACCCACTTTGTGTCATGCTCCCCATGACTCTTCCTCATGTATGTACACACATCCCCACCGGTCCCTACCTCTGTCCTTCCATTAGTAATTAGATGTCTCTGCTCTGGGGCTTATGACACTTTCATTTTGTCTCTATATCAGCCCTGAGCACGTTGAGTTTTCTGGTGGCCAGTGCATTATGGAGGTGCTACACACGTACGGAGCAAGCACATATCCAATATGTGTTTGGATGACTGCTCACAGTGCAACACTGACACAATCAGCACCCATGGAAAGGATCAGAGTCCAACTTGCACCCAAGAGTCCTCCTGGTGGCCCTTTCAGTGTTCTCCTTTCTCCCCCTCCCCTGCCACTCCAAGGACAGCCCCTTCTCTGACTTCCAACTCCTCAGGCGCTGTTTCTGAACTTGCCTTGGTTCTCTGGTCTCTGGGTTCCTAGAGCCTGAAGAGCAGATACAGGGTTAAACTATAGCTCTATTTGTAACAAGAGGAATTAGTTCTCAATCTCCTGAGCACCTCAGTCCAACTGAGGATTCTTTGTCCCATGGCTCCCCATGTCTCTGCAGAAATATCCATCTTAAAAAGAGCTCATGACCACTGTGGCTTCACCCTGATTCCATCTCTTTCCCTCCAGAGACTTTGGCCAGCTTGCTGTGGAGCTGTTAGATCAGTCCTACAAGCATGATGAGCAGATAGCCATGAAGCTGCTGACCTACGAGCTGAAAAACTGGAGCAACTCCACCTGCCTCAAACTGGCTGTGGCAGCCAAGCATCGGGACTTCATCGCTCACACGTGCAGCCAGATGTTACTCACGGACATGTGGATGGGAAGGCTGCGAATGAGGAAAAACCCTGGACTGAAGGTATGTGCCACGTGCTATGAGGTGGGTAGCGATGGCACTGACAAGTGACAACTATTGAACTCTTCCTCCCTGCTAAGCTGAACTGAGCACTGCCTGTAGGTCATTCCATTCAGAGTAGTCACACCTTGTCCAAATTTCCCTTTCCTTGGTGTCAGTTACCCAAAGTCAACATAGTTCAAAAATACTGAATGGAAAACTCCAGAAATAAACAATTCATCAGTTGATTTTTGCTTATTCATTTGTTTGCAGTGATGGAGTTGGAACCCAAGACCTGGTCTATGCTAGGCAAGCAGTCTACCACTGAGCTACACTCTGAGCCCCCCTTCAAAGTTTTAAATTGTGAATTAAGCCGAGGAGCATGATGAAATCTCACATGATTTCACTCCAACCCAGGACGTGAATCATCCCCTTGTCCAGCATATCCATACTGTATATGCTACCCACCTGTTAGTCACTTAGTAGCCGCCTCAGTTATGCAAACAACTGCCATGGTAACACAGAATTGGTGTGCAAGTAACCTTTATTTTACTTAAAAATGGCCTCATAAGACTAGTGATGCAAAAGGAGCACCAGGGCACAAAGTTTAGAAAAACAAATTAGCTCTGGTACTATGTGGCAATACTGCATGGCACATAGGAAAAAAAGACAGAATATATAGGACCCAGTACTGTCCATGGTTTCAGAAATCCACTAGGGGTCTTGGAACACATCCCTCAAAGATAAGCAGGGACCATTGTATTCCTCAGAGCAACCCCATGAGGGAGATCCTATGACAATTCTTGTCTTATAGATGAGACACCTGAAGCTCTGAGGTAAGTTTCCTAGGTTCTTAGCTGGCCTGCATGAGACCACTGACCACAACCACAGTGGTCAGTAATGCCAGAGACCCTGTAACCAGCATACTTGGCTTACAGCACTCCCTGTCCTAGTCTGTGTCTCCATCTGAAGCCTACTAATCTTGCATCCTGGACAGGTCACCTACCCACTGATAAAGCAGGGACCTGAACTTTATCTCTATAGATCCCTTTATTTGCTGAAATTTTGTGATATTATTTTAAAATGTGAAGCTTTCGTTACATGGGGCTTATGAGAGAACACAGAACTATAAAAAGGTTTGAAAAAGTTGTAGTGGGGAAAAATTCTATTTCAGTCAAATCCTATCTCTGCTGTTTACCACTGTCAACTACTAGACTATCTTAAGAAAATATTCTATTCTACAAGTAAACAGCTATCTAAAGATAATTTTATGGGATTGCTGTAAGAATGAAGAAAAACCAATATAGGTCAAATCTCCATGATCTGAGATGCTTGAAGTGTTTCAGATATTTTTTGGATTCTGAAATATTTGCATAAACATATGTTGTAGATGGAATCCAACTCTAAATATGAAATTTGCTTATGTCTCATACATACCTTGTACACATAGCCTGAAAATAATTGCATACAATATTTTTAGTTCACCTACATTTTGAGTATGACAAGTTACATGAGGCTAAATGTGTATTTTTTCACTGATGGCATTATGTCAGCACTCAAAAAGTTTTAGTCTTTAGAGCATTTCAAACCTCAGACCTTTGAGTTGGGCACACTCAATCTGTATAACACTATACTGTGTAGCATGGTCTGACAAGTAGAATACACTCTGTTTCTTAAAAATATGACTGTTATGCCTAACTATCTAATCCTGTAAGATACACTAAGCTGATACCATATACGACCCTGAATATTAATAAACAAGTAGTTTTGGAACACCAAGAATAAAGAGATTCTAAAGGTTTTAAAGAAAACAGCCACCTACAAAGTGATGAATATAGAGCTGACATTACACTTTTCACCAGTAATACTGAAACCTAGAAGGTGGTAATGTGATAAGGCCTTCTCGGTTCTGGCAGGAAACATTCGGAACCTGACTTAAGGTACACAGGAGGATGTGCATAGAACATATGCAAATACTAAGCTACTTAAGGTTCTAGTGCAGTGGTGGCAAACCTATGGCATGCCTGTCGCAGTGTGCTGTTTGTATCATTGAAAGCTCTAAAAAGGCTCACCATCAGTGGTCTAGAACAGTCAGAGTTCGGTATCCACAGGAGAGCCAGGAACCAGTCTCTTATGGATACTAAGGGACTGCTGGATAGGAAAATTTTCCTAAAATCACTACAGTTTAAACATTCATTTACCTCTTATCATTCATAGGTTATCATGGGGATTCTTCTTCCACCCACCATTTTGTTTTTGGAATTTCGCACATATGATGATTTTTCATACCAAACATCAAAGGAAAATGAAGATGGCAAAGAAAGAGAAGATGAAAATACGGTCAGTGCTACCCTTGATCCTAAGAGTGTCACCTTGTTCTCATTTTCAAAATTGTTGAGATTTCTGTTACTGTGACTTTAGAAACCTTACTAACTGGGGGGGCAGTGGAGTGGAATGTTGCTCTTTCTAAAGGCGCCTGCGTGCTGGGGTGCTGTGTTTGCCACTTAGCAACCTGCCTGCCATCTGCTGTGCTCTGTTCTTCAGGACGCAAATGCAGATGCTAACTCAAGAAAGGGGGATGAGGAGAATGAGCACAAAAAGCAGAAAAGTATCCCCATTGGAACAAAGATCTGCGAATTCTACAATGCGCCCATTGTCAAGTTCTGGTTTTACACAGTAAGCCTCCCTCCTTACCATTTGCAATGTGGTGTGTCTTAAGTATGGAGATAGGTTAGAATAAAAAAAAAAAAGTTTTTTCAAAGCCTTAAAAAACTAGGATAGAGAAAGGATAAAAGGAAGAAAGAAAAAGATTATATGTATGTCGGTAAACATATATAAACGCATGTATGTATATGTATGCTAGATAGGTAACTATACTACTAATCTCCATTAGTTCATCAAAAAGAACACTTTGTGCTGTAGTTGTTTGATTAATCACTTCTGTGCCTAGATTTTATAACCTGACCAACTACTTCTAAGATAACAATATGCAATATATTAACTAGTGTTAATTCCCTACATTTTTTGAAATTCTGTATGATTTCTATCCTTTTTTTCTGTTTTGCTTTTTAAAATAAAAATTAAAAAATGCCTAAAACTCACTAAATTAGAACGAATTATGAAAACAAAACTAGAATTCAGGATTACAGACATCCTGGTCCCAAATATATCATTTTATAAAGCAAACTAGTCACATTCTGTTTACTTATGAGGAAAGATTTTTAAATGCCATGAATAATACAAATTTAGGCAAATACAATTTGATGTTAAAATTAACAAAAAATAAATAGTAAATTAAAAAGCAAACTCATGGACCCTATTTTTCATTAAATCTGGAGTAATAAAAAGGTTATAGCTTATGTTGGTCAGTTTCCTTCACTATAACAAATATCCAAAATAATCAACTTTTAAGAGAAAAAACTTATTCAAGTGCTCAGTTTGGGAGGTGCCAGTCCATGATCAGTTGGCCTGGTTGCTTTTGGGGCTATAACAAAGCTGCAGATCACAGCAAGGTGTTGCAGGTCTGAGCAAAACCACTGGCCTCACAGCAAGGCAGTGAAAGAGAATGAGAAAGTTCTGGGGCCCACAATCCCCTTCAAGGCACAGCATCATTGACCTCACTCCCTCCCACTAGCCCCTCCTCTGAGTAGTTCACTGCCTCCCAGTAACACCATGGACTGGGGAATAGGCCTCTAATACATGACCCATTGGGCTAGATCAAAACTATAATATGACTGAACCCAGATCATGAACTCTTAGAATCAAGATGCAAATCAAAATCTCTGTGCTCTGCAGTGCTCACCAAACTGAGCTGTGCAGCCATATGCTCTCTCCAGCCCCCTCTGGTGTCCCGGGCTCCACCAGCTGAGGGCGTGGCTCCCTGGTGATAAGAGCAGAAGCAGTAGGAGCAGATTGGAGTGTTTGTGTGGGAAATTGGTCCAGCTACAGGCAATCCTAGTAAGGGTAGCCAGACGCACAATACTTGGGCACCCATGTGAGTATGGAGAAGAAGGGACGATAATTCTCATGAAGTCTGAGCTACAGCCCATGACTTGAAGGTTCCACCAGTGATTGGGGAGAAGCAGGTGGTGGGACATGGAGGGACTGGGTACAAGGTAATGAATGGGCAATGGATGAGGGTGGGCAGGGGTCAGTGAGTGCTTTCAAGGTCATCTATTGCTCTTGGAAGTCACATCTGATAATGCAGTTGGAGCCACTGCTGCCCACCCATTCTTGGTTAGAACCAGGTGAGGGCCTGGAACATGTGTAGCCTGCAGGAGTGCCCAGGCCCAGATGCTTCCAACAGGGTAAAGTCAAGGGGCTGACAGCCCACTGCAGGCTCCTCAACCTTCAGCCTCACCCAGACCCTCTGGATGCTCTCTGGGGATGTGGTAGAGGGCATCACACATTTATAGTTGACTGGGGATTCTAACACAGCCCCAAGTTTGAGAATTCTGGCATTAATCCTCCTTCAAGGAATATAGGTAGTTGACTTCAAGGAATAGGGTTTCTATAACAGAATACTTGTGTCTGGGTCATTTAATAAACAAGAAAGGTATTTTGGCTCACGGTTCTAGAGCTCCAAGATCATGTCACTGGCATGGACAGGGTCCCGTAACAGTTCACCTCACAATGCTAACCAGAAGGGAAAGCAGGCATGTGTGGCAGAGGAGGAGAGAACAAAGGAGCTGGTCTGCCTTGTAACTACTCACCATTAACAGAACCGGGGCCTTCCCAAGCTAACTGATCCAGTCATGCCAGGGGAAGCACTCGCTGTCTCCTGAGAGATGGTGTTAATCTATGCACAAGGGCTCCTCCCCCAAGCTCTAAATACCTCCTGTTAGGCCCCACCACTTCCCAACAGCCTCACCTTGGGAATCAAATTCCAACTTAGCAGAGAAAACCACACCCTGCCTTACTAATACAAGGGATACAAAGGGTTTTACCTGTACCCTGACAAAATTTAGACTATTGAAAGGAGAATCTTTCTGATTTCTTTTTTTTTTTTTTCGGTACTGGGGATTGAACTCACAACCTCACGCCTGCCAGGGCAGGCGCTTAAGCCACTGAGCCAAACTCCCAGCCCTTTGAAAGGAGAATCTTTAAAGATAAAAAAAATAAAAATAAAAAAATAAACCAGCCAAATCACAAATACATGATTGCTAGCACTCCTCTTCTAAGTCTTCAGAAAGGGCCTGCACCAGCGAAGGCCCCCAAAGCTGAAGTTTTCACAGCTGTATGGACAACTGACCAAGGACAAGCTGCTTCCAGTAACCTCCCCGCACCCCATTTCTCTGTCCCATGTGCCCTGTCTCACCACCACTCATCCAACTCTTTCCTTTCCCACCAAAAAGTTAGGAAATGTCTCCTGCCCACTGAATATCATTCTTGTCAACCCTCAGTCTCGTATCTTACTAACATAAAATTCCTCTAGTCTGCCTGGAGTTTCTCTACATAAGTCAGTCCAGTTGGAAATAAAAATTCATTTTAAAGGACACATCGACCTGAAAATAACTAAGGGAACTCAGGGGACTCTTTGGACAGCTCCTTTGGCCTGAGCAGATGATTCATTCATGTGTGCTTTCTTCTAACTTCTGCTACCATCCATCAGGAGTAGAGAGATTCAAGAGGGGGATTTGTGAAGCAGGGAAGAATAAGTAACATTTCCCAGTTTCCAAGAATGTAGAAGACACAGCAGCAAACTATTGAAAGTTTTTCCCAAGGTTTAAATAATTTCTATAAAACAAAATGATAGACAATAGAAAACAGGGAGTTACATGAGCAGGAGAGCCAGAAGCAGAGGGAGGGGAAACAAAAAAATTAAGATACATTAAACACATGTACCTACTCCTTAAAATAAACATTATGCATGACCACATGCATGAATAATTTCTTAAAAGTTTCCCTATGTAATAATCACTATAAATCACAAACATACACTAATAAAATTATTTTAAATAAATAAAAATTTCCCTGTGTTTCATAATTTTTGTGACTTCATCATTTCCCCCATGAGGATGATAGCATCAACAAATATATTTTCACCTAGAAAATGAAACGTCAGGTCCTGTATCCTATGAACATATAAAATGCCTATAATCTGCCTGAAGGTTCTCCACATAAATCCGTTGGGCGTAAAATTTCATTTCAAAGGACACATCGACCTGAAAATAAAGTTTCAAAAACCTGATGACAAGGTTGTTTCCCCAGGACACAGCTCACAGCTTGTCTTTCTTCCAGATATCATACCTGGGCTACCTCCTGTTATTTAACTACGTCATTCTGGTGCGGATGGACGGCTGGCCCTCTCCCCAGGAGTGGATTGTCATCTCCTACATCGTGAGCCTGGCGCTGGAGAAAATACGTGAGGTGATTACTCCAGAGGCTTGTCCCTGCCCCACGAAGGACAGACTTCTCCAGATTTCACTGCAAAAGCATTTCAGACAAATGACTGTGCCATGGTGCTTGCACTGGAAGTGTCACTCCTGTTTTTTCTGGTCTCTCATCTCAGATGTACATGCCTTTGCCTTCCAACTCAATTTGAACTTCAAAATCAAAGCAAAATAAATGACATTCAATAAATAGAAATAGACTGAGTCCATCTAAAAGTATCTGCACCTGCTGCCAGTTACTTGAAATAAACCAGTTGCTACAACTGGGTACAATTTTACCTGTTTTCTGGAATCTAAAACTAAAAACAGAGGGCCACAGGAGATTATGTTTTTGCTATATCTTAGAACTTTGGCTCACACCATGCACTTGTGTACTGCGCACTTAGATTCTTGTGCAAAAGTTTTATGGAAAGAGGCTTCTGAGTGACAGAAAACGAAGGACCCAGACCAGGTGGTCCAGTTAGAATCTGTCTGCAACCTAATCCTACAGGAGATTTGAGTGGATGGCACACTCAGAAACTGCCCCACTTTGACAGGAAGGAGTGGAGTTTTGGACATATATCAGTGGTTTGGCACCCACCAGAGAGGTAGATCCAACTGGTGAAGGGTAAACTTCCCAGAGGGGGCAGATGTGGGCTTAACAACAGCACCCGGAGGAGACAGAGTGGGCATGTGGCCCTGGTGAACAGCTTCAGGGGACCCGGTCAGGGTTCAGAGCATCTGTTGCAAATGAACTTTTCAATGAAGTGTTGAAAAAAACCAGACACTGTCTTATCACATATGACTCCTATATCACAGAGGTTTTCAAATTTATTTTTATTTATCATTTATTTATTTATTTATTTTAAAGATAGTAAAATCCAACAAAACATAACAGAACAAAATCAATCAAAACAAAGCAGTAGAACTGGTACAGAACTTCAAAGAAAGATACTAGGAAAACAATAGCTATGATAGTGTATCTTGCTATTTTCAGAATAGTTGACCATTCCATCAGGTATAGTAAAATCAAACCAAAAACAAAACACAATAAACCAATAAAAACAGACTATGAAATAAAGCAAAAAAATTAATCAGAATAAAGCAAAACAATGAGAACAATATTGGGCCTCAAAGAGAAGACAGAAGAGAATCCCCCATATTTGCTACATTGCATACTGTCATCTTCGCAAGAGATGCTCAGACCGCCGGCTCCAGGCCTGCAAAATCAACCAGACAATACAAGCATTTAGTTGTTTTATGTACCATAGTTGCTATCAACTTAGCCAGTCCTCCGAACCAGCAGGTTGCTTACAGCGGTGGGTGGGGGGTGGTGGCTGTCCTTGATTCTTAGCCTGCGCACCAGTAGGCCTATGGGAGGCACAGATCTTTCTCTTCCTGGAGTCCATGTCGGTCATGCGCACTCACCAGGAAGGCAGGCTAGTTGCCTTCTGCTTGGAGCCTCTCTGACCAAACATGGCGGGTTCTCAAGAGGCACATCTCTTTCTTTTCCTGGAGTCCGCACTGGTCTGAGGTTTTCAAATTTAAATAGAATTCTAAGAAGATCATTTCTGCAGGTACCTGAGGAAATAAGTACTACTCTTTCTAATGTCATCAACAAGTTTGAATTCTCTGTTAACTTATAAAGAGAATATTTTTATTCAAGCAAAACACATATGTAAATTGAAAACGAATGCAGCAAGCTTTCCTAACCTTTCTCCAACTGATACAGAATCGATAGTATTATTTTGCAATTACTATTCACCGAACTGAAAAATGAGTGACTGGTGACCTCACTGGGTGGAAGGAGTTTGATGCTACCTGTCTAATGTGAGCCTGACAAACCAAGAGTGCTGCATTCAAAACGATACAATTCATCTTTTTCTATGACTACCTTCCTTTCCTGCTAGGTTCCACTCAAACTCTGAGGCTGTTGCAACTGGAAATTCTCAAGTGGTCTGCTTTATCATACGTAGTGCCATCATGATTATGCTGTACAAAATCTTTACCCCAGGAGTGTGCCCTCTAGTTAGAAGAGATAGAGCTGACCTCGCCAGTATGTGTAGCTTATTAAACTAGTAAAACTCTCTGTGTTGCCAGACAGGCAGCCACTATCGCATCAAACCTGGTGTCCTGGGCTCTAACCCCAGTCTCCTGGGCTAAAGGTCTCCACCAGGCACTGCAGTCCTCCCCCTGCTGCGGCGTCACTGCTGTGCACGTCCGT
>RJWM01040036.1:0-15627 GCA_004363535.1 Dasyprocta punctata
TATAAATATGCATAAATAAGACAGCTAAAAAAAACTGTATTGCTGGGTACATTAGCTATAGAAAAAGAAAATTAATATTCCTGAATTGATAAACCTTGCGTGTCTATGTCTGTCAATATGATCAACCCCTATGAAGGTAATGATATGTAATATTGTAACTACTGTCAAACTTCAACCACCTCAGAGTGTAAACCTACAGCGTAATTGTATCAGATCTGTCTTTGTTGTTGTCTTTCATGCTTTTTGTTTCTATCTTCTGTGTCTATTTTCTTTTAAATAAAATAAAACAACCAGTTACTATCTTTGTTCTGACTGTCAGAAAGCTTAGCCCAACTTATCAGAATGATCCCAACATAAAGTCTCTCACAAGGCTGCAGTTGGGTGCTAGCCAGGGCTCTCGGTGCTAGTTCAAGGCTCAACTGAAAGAGTGTCTGCTTCTAAATTGACTCTCCTAGCTGTTGCTAGTTTTCAAGTTCTTGACGGCTGTTTGCTTGTACATCATTCCTTGCCATGTGGGCCTCTCCATATAGCAGTTCACACTGTTTTCTCTTTGGAGAAAAACAGGGTTTTTGTATCTTAATCTCAGTAGTGACGTCCTATTGACTTTGCCCTCTTCTGCTTATCTGAAGTTAAGTCATTAGGTCCATGGCACACCAGAAGGGAAAGGATGTCACAGGGCTTGAAAACCAGAGACTGGGAATTCCTGGAAGGTTTAATCCAGTCCTGTAATCCAGGGACCACATGGAGCACAAGTGGTGATGTAACAGTCCCTACCAGTCTGCACAGACTTGGGCTCAGCTCTTTAAGTAACCCATGAACACACCTAACTGTCTGATGGCAGCCATCTTTCTGCAAAAGCCAAACATTGATGCAGTTACACATACGCACCATGGATGTACATCCTAAAGACCACAAGTCCTGAAGGAAAGTGGGTTGCCCTGTGGCTTATCAGAGATTGATCATTGACTATAAATCTATCATATTTTCTCTTCATTCTCTTGTGTCTTCTGGATTTGAGCTCTAGTTCTGCCCCCCATTAGCTGTGTAACTCTGGGGATGAAACCTCCCCACATCTCCATTATCTCATCTCAAAACTAGGGCTAATAATAAAATTCACACCACTGAGTTTGGGCTGGGATTAAGTAAAAGTGATAACATACATAAAGACCTAACATAACGCCTGGCATGTTATACAAACACATCTAGGTATCGCTCATTGTTTCTCCACAACTATTCTTTAACCTAATGCATTTCCTTTCAAACCTTATACTCATGAAGCCTAGATCATCTCTCCATAGGATTCTTAAAAACTGGCCAAGGCTAAAAATTCATTGACAGTTCTTTGTGACACAAATGGGTGTAAATTATGTACATAGTTTTTGGAGATCTGTTGCTGTTAGTTGGCTTCTATCAAAGTAAGGCTTCTTAGAATGAGAACACTTTATAAGGGAAGTGAGCAGGGAACAAAACACTAGAAAAATAGAAGAAGAAAATTCGGTCATTCACATTTCATCTCTTTAAATGAACACATTTTGAATGGGCGTTTTCGTGAATATGAATAAGCAAGGGTTTCCTGGGTATTTTTGGCAGTTCTCTGAGGGAACCCCCACAGAGAATGAGAAGGCCTCTGATCTCCTCCCTGGGAGGGGAGACCTCCAATATTTTAGAAGAAATGTGGCTCACAAACACTTTGCTTACCTACATTGTATTTTGGGTTGAACAAAGTTGAATGCTCTACTAGTTTCCTGAGGCAGTGTTAGTTGCATTTCAAAAACTTAGAAATGAATGGATGGACATATAATCTATGAAATATTGTTGATTTTCCTAGTGCTTTGAAAAGGGGCTTAGGAGGACAAAACCACTTCTTTCCCCCCCCCCTTTCTCTCCTCTTCAGAAGCTGCAGAATTTTGACCCGCTTCACAGCCACCTCCTGCCTCTGGTTTTGAAATCTGCAGACGGATGACTTGTTTGCTTGTTAGCATGAAAGGCTTTCTCTGGTCTGTGCTTGCTTGTTAGTAAAGAACCAACAAGCACTGCAGTCCAAAGGTAATCACAGGATGAAATTACTTCCAGATGCCAAGCCCCACTCCTGATGGTGAAAGCAGACTTTACAATTGCAGTGGACCAGGTATTCAATGGCTCCCACCCAATCCTATTAGGGTTTTGAGCGTGCACATGTGTTCTCATCTTCTTTTTCCCTCTCGGCCTCTCCCCCTTTTCTCTTCATTCTATCACTCCTTGCTTTCCCTGGCTTGGATCAGTTTCAATTAGAAGAACAAAATCAAAGCTGGATGTAACCTAGTCTCAGTTCTATAAGTATCCGAGCTTCTGTTATCCTGGGATCTATTATTTGATGATAGCTCTCTGTTACAGCAGCAGCCACCAAAGTTAGGGGAAGCTCTTTCTTCCAGCTCCATCCTCATGGGCTTTCAGAAAACCTGGGCCATGAAGAACACTATTCTCTGGACAGCTGGTAAAATTGTGGTCAGAGGGATTATCCTACCTGCAGAGTTATAAGAGGATCACTGTCATTACTCAAATCAGAGTGGGCACAGAAATGAGACAGCCTAAACATTTCAGGAACCTATGAAGAATATGTGGTAGACTGTGTGGGCTCAGCAATGATATAGGAAATGGTGTTTTTAGTTCCACATGCTGAGATATGTCAGAGCTTCCCATAGGGAGTTTGAGAAAAGATGGAAGGAAACAAGCCAGAGAAAGCAGGAGAAAGTAAAGCTGGTGAAAGAAAAGACTGAGGACTATAAGAAGATTTTAGAGTTATTTAATTATAGTGCAAAAGTCTAAGAAAGAATAGAATCAAAAACACTTTCAAAAGAGGAATTCATCACAGATTTTTTATTTTATCCCCTCCAAAAGTGAATGTCATGAAATCTAATTTCACTTCCCATCTCAGTTTAACACTAGAAAGTAGTGGCAGGATCTTTTCCTTCGTTCCATGTCATAGACATAGCCACTGATGAAAAATAATCTGTGTTATCTGATCATTTGTGAGTAGATAAAACATTCTAATTCAGTCAACAGAAGGGTTTTTAGAACTTTTTCGTTTATTAGGTTTATGTATAGCTAGTATAATTGTTAAATTATTATGTCCCTCATGAATAATTTATTATATTTTAAATGCAGCATGCATGTATTTCTTCTCAGGCAAAATAGCTTTGCTCACATTCAGCAATTTATTCCCAGATGTTTATATCCACAGGGTCCAAGAACTCCATAAACCCAGGATAATAGCACATTGAAAATATCTGGCCACAACTCATAAAAGAATGTGCATAATAAAAAATACTCCCACCCTCCAATCCTCTCTCCAGTGCAAACCTTCTAAATGTTTCAAAATAATTTTCCTAAGGTACAATGGGGGCAGATATTCAAAACCTATAGTCTCACATTGCTGAGATCTAACCTTGAGGTCAAACTGAAGAAGTTTATGTGCCCAACTCTTTTAGAAAGAATCTTCTCATAGGTAATCCAGAAAAAAATATATGCTTTAAATAGCTGCTGAAGACTTTGTTTTATTTTAAAGGAAAAATAGAAGGGGGTGTGTATATTGACATGTGAGTACATGCGCAAAGTGATGACTATGTTCTCCAAATGACCTGATTTTCATCATCTTGTTATCATCTAATCAAATTGCTGCTTCCCCAACCACGTACTAATGGTGGATATTTTTCCTATTTGATTTTAGAAATACAAATTGTTTTATATCAGCCTCTCAAATTACTCACCTGAGACACATAAGGTGCCAGATAAATAGCTAAATTCCCTGGTTCATTCATTTCTTGATTCCTGTTAGCAATAAGGAGCATTCAAAACACTGATCTGTGAAATACCCTCTGGTCAACAACATCAGTTAGCCTTCATCTATTTATGAGGATGGAGTAAGATACATGAAGGAGAAAACTGCTTCTTCTCCATGTATCAAGGTAGGTAGTAAGGCAAGGACAAGGAACTGGTTCCAGTGATTTACATGGGGGGAAGCTAACATATTAACATGTCCACACATGCTGTGCCTTCTCAGATGGACATGAATATGCTTAGGGAGGTGGAGAAGATGAAGGACTCACATCTCCATAGCGGGATAAGGCAGAAAACAGACAGGGAAGGGGTATAACCAGTTGTATGGCAAGCTGTATCTGAAAGTCCAGGGTTGAGTTAGGTTTTTAATCGTATTAATCTCCTGACTTGGGCCTAGTGTCTTCATCTATAAGGTTGAGGCAATCACTGGTACTTTGAATGGTTACCGAAGAGACCAAATGATCCAGGAGGTTTTGTAAAGTGCTTTATTTTGTAAAGTTGTAAAGTACTGTGCAGGTCTGCCCTGACAGAGTGGGTGAAGTTGTGTTAAGAGTTAGACAGCTGATGAAATGAAAACACTCTGGGACTTAGTCTCACTTTTATTTATGCCTAACACATGCTTGAGTAATGCTTTCCATCTTGTTTCCCTGTCTGTTAAACGAGGATTACAGTGTTTGTCTCCTGTGATTGTTGCATGATCAAATGAGAGGCTATCCACAGGAGATTTATAAAGGGTGAGGTGTTATTCAAACTCAAGGTTCTGTCCCACTTTGGTGAAATACAATACATACTCATTTATTCACACATTTATTCAACAAATGTTCTTTGAGCATTAAACCGTGCCAGGCTTTGCCAAGCACTAGGAATATAATGGCAAATAAGACAGACCTGACCTGTTCTTGTGGAACACGTAATAAAGTTTATTAGCAAATTATTTGCAAAACAAAACAGGTAAACCCACTTTTGAAACCAAATATGTTTACAGCATTCTATTATACTTACCCTTCACACACACACACACACACACACACACACACACGCACACACATAAACACAGAGGCAGTTAAAGTAACAAAATAACAAATCAGAAACAAGGATTTAGTTTCATATCTTCCTGGGCAGGTCACTCTGTCTTTGTGCCCTTGTTTGGATTCTACCCTGTTTCAAAGGATTTCTTTTGAGTAGGTGCCTCTATTCTATATCAGGCAGATTAAAAAACCATGCAAGATGGTCTAACAGGTAGTTGATATATCTTCAACATGTCAATGGCATGAAAAAGGGAGAGGAACAAAGAAAGGATTAAGATCCTGAGAGATATCCCAAACAAGTAATGTGCAGACTTTGGATTAAGCAATGACTGGCAACAGATATTTTTTAGATAATTAGAGAAATTCAAGCATTCCCTGAGTTTTGAATGATACTAAGGGAATATCAACAATTTCTTAGGTATGTTAATATGACTTCATAAGAAATGTCTCTTTTAGCATCTGTAAGAATGGGACAGCTAAAAAAATGAGATACTAAATAGAAATATGAAAGAAAAAAATTGAAGTCTTCAACAAATGTATGCATATATAGATATATCTTACATCCATATCTTAAACTGAGCATCACTTTCTTCTTCCCCCTGACTCACAAAATAGGTTACAAAACTCTTAAATGTGTAACACTTTTCTTGATTACATGGATACAGTTTAGTGTGGGGAAAGAGCCCAGAGAACACAGAATATAGGAAAGGAAGTTCCCATGCATATTTCTCTGTAATAAAATTTCATTAACTTCATGGATGCTATGCTCAAAGTGGGTGATTGAGGACAGCTGACAGCTCCCAGCACTGCATCTGGCTTTTGTGTGATTGCAAAATTGGGGTAAGGAAGATAGGGGTGGAGAGGGGTAAAGGAAGTCAGTCTCTTCCACAAATGAATGACTTCATGTCTTTAGTCTTTATCAGTACTGAAGGGATAACCCTCTCTGCTCCTTAGTAACCCTCTCTGATTCTTATTCTCTTGAACTCCACTGTGTAAGCTCATGATATTCTTTGTCTGGTAACATTTATTAAATTAGCTACACAGCTACCACCTACAGTTTCTTGAAAGACTCTTCCAGTTCTGTCTATGGGTGAAGCATAATACGAAGAGAATTAATGACAAGAGTTCAAAATTAATGCCAACAATTCAAACTTGTTCATTTGCATTATAGGAAAATGCAAACTCCCTTTTAAAGTGATTCCACTCTTTTGTTTCTATGGCCCTGGAAATCTGGAGTTTAAATGGTGAGTATAATAGGAGCATCCTAGACGCCATAACAGCCCCATAAATATCTCCTCAGCCAGAGCCGGACGTCTCCCCCTGGACTTGAGGAGCTCTCTTTGAAGTCACAGGGCAGAAGTTGTGCACGTGGAAGAGGTATGCAACTTATTATTATCATTATTTGCCATTGCTTTAGAAGCTTTTAAGTAATACTAGATTTATCACATTTTTGTTACCGCAAATTTTAGTTTCATCTAGTGTTTCTTCTGAAGCCTGCACCAATAAACTGGTTTGTCTTTGTAGTTGATCTGCCACAGTAGTTCCCATATTTTTCTGCCAAGAAGGCCTTTTAGAATCTGATTAAATGGGTGACATGACATTTATAGTTTCAGAGATTAGAACACCTGGAAAGAGGCCCAGGACTTACCCAGTCTCTTGGGGACCCTCGAGTACAAAGCACACTGGCCCTTATTGGATGATCTAACTCAGCCAACCTTTTGCTGCGGTGCCTTCCTGAGGTCTACTCTCAGCTGGGGCAATCCCCTTAGGTTATATTGCCTAAGACTGCACCTAGTCAGTGCTCAGCAAATGTTCTGTATTCTTGATTTAGTTGTGCAGAGGAACTCCAGAAAGGTTAGTGTGCATGTGAATGTTTTGCATTGCATTGTATGATAGGGGAGGGGAAGAACAGTTACAAAACCTTTCATTTGCCCAGGTTTCCCCCTTGCTTTCTATTTGCACACAACAAAACCACCATACACATGCTCACAAACATCTACATACGCAGCACTATCTTCGTAACTACAAAAATAAAATGTGGTTATTGTAGGAAAATTAGTAAACACAAATAAGCATTTTCCTACTACCTAGAATAACCAGTGTTAAGTTTTAGCTTCATGTTCATCTTAATGTCTCTCTCCACACTGTTTGTGCTGTGCAGTTAACCATGTCTTACATTTTTGCACACAACTACCCACTGTCTCCAAAGATTCCTTTGAAATGATTTTTAAAAATTAACTTTAAAATTCAAGTTAGGACAGCAATGGAAAACAAGAATAAAAGTTATCAATAAACCAGGAGAGCTGAAGAATTCCAATCCCTAGAAAAGACCTCTGACATCTGTACATATGTATATGTAAGATAACTAAAGTGAACACACTGCTGAATGTATTCGTTATTGAGAAAGAACAATTAATGCTCATATGATTAGGTCAATTTTACATGTCTATATCTGTTAGTGTAAGTAACCCTTTTAAAGATAACGACATGCAATATTGCAACCATTGTCAAGTTTCTATCATCCTGCTTTGTAAACCTGCAATGTTACTGTTGTGCATTTACTCTAGCCATTTGTTTGTCTCTTTTGCTTGTTGTCTTTGTTATATATGTCTTTTTTTCTTTGCTTAAATAAAAAAATAAAAAATTAAAAAAAAATAAATAAATAAAAAGAAAAGACCTCTGACAAGTGGGGAAGTTACAGCCAAGATAACAGAGGCCCAAACCTCAGAGGTAAAGCCTGGCCATTGCAAGGCTGTTCCCCAGTTGATTATAACTCTGAATTGGGTTCAGATGAGCCCAGGATTAGTCCATAGTTCTTTAGGTACAGCTGAGGTGGATGGGGCTTTCTATCAGGCTGCTAAACAGAGTAACAAGTCGGGTAGCTTTTGCCTTGCAAAGGACATCAGAATTAAATCCGGGAGGGCTGTTGGATGAGGGATTGGGGAGCCATGTAAAGCAATTCTAAGTTTAATTAAATCTGAGTCCCTTTTAAGGCTTAGAGGGAAAAGGTAGAGCTACCCTGAAGTGGAAGCCCTGAAAACGTTTACTCCACAGAAAGGGCCTCCCGGAAGTGGCAGTGGTTGAGGAACAGCACTCTCACATCAGCATCGGGGAGACCAGGAGGCAATGAACAGTGGCTCCAAAGTTGTGGGAGAAACTATTCTCAGCCTAATTTTCTGTATCTAGCTGAATTTCAATTAAGTATGAAGGCTAAAGAAAGCACTTGAAGGCACATGTGAATCCAGTAAGTTAGGTAATCTCATAAACAATAAGAAAAAATAACTTGTGAAGCAACCAAGCAAAATTCAACAAAAAGGCAACAAAGAAGAAAACAGGTGATACAAAAAGATTTGGCTTGCTGATTTGAACCAAAAAGATTTACAGAAGTGGTTTACAGAAAATTGATTCTTTAAACAGGAGTGCAGGGACCATTCTTGTTTTGTGACAAAATGGTCCAGTCTCAGTATGACGTTTTCTTCAAATGTTGATTCAGTAATGTCATTTATTTCTATAAAGATTTATACTCATCATGTTGGGGCGAGAGGCCGCAACCAGAAGCAAGCCAGCCTACCTCCCTGGTGAGTCTGCGCAACCTCCACCGCAGGGAACCCAGCGGGAGAACTATGTGCCTTCTGCGAACCCTCCATGTTGGGGCGAGAGGCAGCAACCAGAAGATTTACACTCATGTAATGATCATTTTATATTGCATGGAGGTGTTTTAATTATTATAATCAACCTATAGAAAAGGAATAGAAGAGTAAGTTATAGCTTAACAAGCTTATAATTTAAAAAGGAAGCCATAATTACTATAAATATGAATGTAATAAAAATAGGAATTAACCAGAAGGGTGAAAAACCACTGGAGTTTCAGGTTCCTCACCTTTTTTATATCTAGAGACCAATTGATAATACCTAGACTTGAAAAAATAAGGAATAGATGCATAATTATATATTTTTTAAAATTATAATAATAATTGTCATAAAGAATACAAAGCAAAAACTATTAGCAGTAAAAGAAGGGGGACAATGAGTTAGAAAAAGGGAGATTTTATTTTTAATCTTACATATCTATCCCTAAGCAATGTGGTTTTCTAAACCAAGTGCATGCATTACTTTATAGTTATATGTCTTAGACATCTTTCCAGGTGTAATTCAAATGTTACTAGCCTGGATATAATTGAAATCACATTCATACTTATGCTCATATTGTAATGATTCTTAGTCTTCATTGGCTCATGCTGGAACTTATCTCCCATGTAAAATCTCCCAGTGGTTTCTTGGGGACTCCAAAAGGATCTCTTCTTCCAAGTGATCGTAACAGTGTCTTTCAGCTCCAACCACCGCAGTCCCTTCACTGGACCCTTTCTCTTCTGCTTCTTGACATTCATTGTGTGTACTCTTACACATATGTACTGTTTTTGCCTTTTTTCTTTTTCAGTCGTGAGGATTGAACCCAGAGCCTCACATGTGCTAGGCTAGCACTCCACCACTGAGCCACATCTCCAGCCCTTGCACAGCATTTCTCGTAGCAGTCATCACTTTGTATCATCACAGCATGCTTAACTACTTGTTGTCTCCCATTCCAAACCTTCAAATCAAGAGTCAAATTTCCATTTAGAAGAAATGTGGGAGGGAGATGATCAGGCTAAACAACTCCCTGAGGAAACAACCAAATGCCCACAAAGATATGACATACTGCAGGATGACTAAGTCTCTCCAATCAGTCTGTTGTAGTCTGTGCTAGGTTTAAATGAAGACATCAGGGACAGAAGCAAGGCCAGAGGGATCATGGATTAGATCCTTATAAAGATATTTGGAGGACACTGAGAAACCTGAATTTGAGCTATGTGTTTCAGGAGATTAAAAAGTAGAAATATCCTTAAGTACAAGGTAGTGATGATTGACTGAAAAAGCAAGTACAGTGTGATCTCATTTAGCAAATACACACACACACACACACACAGAGAGAGAGAGAGAGAGAGAGAGAGAGAGAGAGAGAGAGAGAAAGGATTTGAGATGTTTTACGTTAAGTATGTTTTTCTAGCTGGGCATGGTGGCACACGCCTTTAATCCCAGCACTTGAGAGTTGAGGTATGAGGAGCGTTGTGAGTTTGAGGCCAGCTTGGTCTACAATGCAAGTGCAAGGCCGGCCTGAGCTACATAGGGTGACCCTGCCTCAAAAAACCAGGGCTGGGAGTTTGGTTCAGTGGCTTAAGCACCTGCCAGGCATGTGTGAAGTTGTGAGTTTGATCCCTGGTGCTGCAAAAAAAAAATAATAATAATAAATAAATAAATATGTTTTCCTTTGTCTTCTAACTTACTACCATGTGTACTGCTTCTGTAATAATAATAATAATAATAATAATAATAAAAACTATACAGTTCTCTTGAGAGTTTACTTGGTGAACTCTAGTCTCTATTTCCTTTGTTTTAATCTTTGTCTTGGATTCCTTCCTCTCCTATCAACATCTAAATGATGAACCACACACTGAATGCTCCCAAAAGATTTCCTTCCTCTCCATAATTACTTTACTGTCAAAATATGGACACTATATAGACCAAGTAATCTGGTTAATTAGAGCTAGTGTGTCACACAACTGAGAGTCTTCTCAAATTCACCCTGTTTGGGGCAGACGTGGACATCAGGTGGAGACCTTGTGTTTTTAATTTTCAGCTTTACCATGGGAGACACATGAATATCTGAGGTCAAAACATAACACATTTGCTTCTTGGATCATAACTGTGCCCCCAAATTAAGAGGAGTTTAACATCTTGTGTGTTATTGCTGACAAACAGCTGATCGAAACCTTAAGGCTTTCTCTGTCACAGAAAATAACACTAGATCTGAAAGGTACATGAAGTGGCCAGAGGCCACTTTCACCTCACAATGTGAGCCACACATGTGTACCCACTGACCTCTAAGCAATTCCAACACCAGAGATGTTAAAGTTATGCTTTCATGGAACAGCTTTTCCTCAGATATTCACAAATGATACGAAGAACAAGGGTATGTTTGTAACTCGCTAAAACCAATGAAAGTTCCACATGGGAGGAAAAGATGGGAAAGTAGTATTGCTGTGAGGATGAAGTAAGATAAGAAGTGTTGCATGCTCAGCTTGATGCTTGATGCTCAGCACAAAGGACACATTCAAGAAATATTAGCTTTAACTTTGTTGTTTATGGGTCTTCTCATTGAAATCATTACATGCAACAGTTAAACAACTGTTCAGGTACTAATTCTGGGCAGCTGGGTTAAGACTGGAAGCAAGGACAATAGCGTACTTCCTCCTCAGCGAAGTGGGGCTAATGATGCTTTTCCTTTACTGCCTTGATTACTTTTCTCTGGTTGCTGGGACAAAATACCTGATGCCCAAAATTAAGGAAGGAAAGGTTTATTTAGCTCAGTTTGTGGAAGTTTCAATCCATAATCAGCTGACTCCAAGGCAGGGTGGCATGGCACAGGGGCAACACTTAAAGGCAGCAGAAGACAGCAAAAGCAAAAAGAGAAAAAGGAGGGAGAGAAAGCCTTCTTTCCTCCCTTATACTGTAAACCGGTTACCCACTCTATGTAGAGTGTAGCACTCACATCATTTCCATGCCCTCCAGCTTGCACAGGCTCAGGATGTTTACAAAGTGAGGACCCTGGTCCCCTGCTGAGTCACTTCCTTAAGCCTCTGAACTTTTAAATTGACCCAATGTATCAACTATTGCATTTACTTTTCCTCACATTTAAAGATAATCCCCAAGTATTTTTAGGTGTTTTAAGAAAAAGGAAGAATTGATGTCTGGCACCTTTTTTTGACCCTGGCATGATAGAAAAATTGTGAGCATTTTACCAGGCAGTGTTTGGCATCCCTTGGCAACTGAATGACATTCCCTATCATTTCTTATCTGTCTTCAAGCCTCCAAATCTGCTCTGGTCAGGAGAGATGCTGCTCGCTAAAACACGGAATAAAGATCAGGAGAGAGAAAGCAGCAAAATATAACTTGTAAGAAAAAATCAACAGCTTGGAGTTTGATAAAAGCTGGAAGTTGTTTCATTCACATTTAATTTTGTATAAGTTTGTATAATTTAGCCAGAATATATGGCCATTACATTTGGATGAAATAGGATCAAAGACTGAGCTGACCAGCACCCTAGGGCTACTCAGAACTTCTTCACTTCCATAATCAAAGTTTATCATTACCTTTTTTGCACAATATGGAAGTGGCTCCTTTGAAAAATCCTGAAACTGACTGAAGGACAAACCCAGACAACTTTTTCCTTATAAGTGACCTAGACCACTTAGCAGGTCTAAATTTCAGATAAGATCAGACAAGATATGATTTAGCCCTTTGTGTATTCTTTCTATTCTCAAAAGAAACCTGTATTTCTATTCTTTCTATTCTCAAAATAAACCTACGCAAGGACCATAAAGGCCATTTACCTCTATAATTAAGAACTTCTCCAGAAGAAAAAATTTAAGGTCATTGAAAGTTTCTTGTCAAGCAAGCTGTGGTTGAAATACAAAATTTGAATCTTATATTTTGTTTACATCAATGATTCTAATTTAAAGTCAAATTAATTGTTTTCAATTGCCATTTAATTCTGCACTTCTTTCCTGGACTCTCCGATGTGTTCTCTGGAGCCACATGGAATAGTTCCTTAATTTGCTCCTACATCAAAATTTCACTGACTGCCTTCTGTGAAGAAGGCACTTAGGTTATAGAGCAAATGTGAGAGGCATTGGCCCTTGCATTTGTGGACCTCACAACCCACTAGGGAAAGACAGTCAGACCACAGAGGATGACTCTGCTATGCAGGTCTCTGGATTATAAACTGAGAAACCTGTTGCTGTGCGTCTTTGACGGAATAAGTTGAACATCTTTTCTTCATGAGACCCTTCTCATGTAGAAATCCCAGTCAACAAACCATTCCTGTATCTTAGTTTAGGGTCCTTTGCCATTTTTGTGTATACCCTTTGCACATATACTCCCTGGGTCAACCTCTCTACTACCATGTAGAGGGCCAGAAAGAGACATATTCGTACCCCACTGATGAAGAATAATCATCTTTATGTCACATACCTCATATCTTTTAACACAAACTAAGAATATTAATGTTCTAGGCTCACATGGAGCTTGAAATGAACTGTAGACTTGAGTTTATCCATTCTATCACCTCAGACAGTAGCCTCATACATTGGAGTGATTATTTTCTTCTGAGTGTAGCATTTTCTATGTACCTATATATTGATTAATGTCCGCCATGGTCAATTATGCCTGCCTATTAAGATACTTTTGTTTATTAATTGTATCCTTTCACAAATTTCTCTTTTCTCATGTTTTCCACAAATGTTTCCACACGCTAACCCCATTTCAACCTTGTATTATTGCCTTGCTGCTATTACATATTCACACGCTCTTGCCTCACATACCTTAGCTCTCTAAGGGCAATGGTTTATCTATCTTTGCATCTTCAGAACTAAGCCCAGCTCCTTACCCATGGACCATACTTTAATGGAAAACTTTATTTCAGAGGATGAATAAATGAGTCATTCAATTCATTATATTACCCAGGGTACATTAGCCCCAAGGTTACCACAAAAGATACGTGAGCCCTCTCAGGTGATCCATCATCTCCAGTAATCTGCAAAAATGCCAAATATGAAGAGGGGTAAGGAGAGCCATCAATTATGTCTTCTAGGCCTTTTAGGAAACATGAAATTTTTCCTTTGGTCACATATATGTGAATATACAAGAAAAGTGATATTGTAGAGATTAAGGGAATGAATACTGTTCAAAAAGGAAGGCCCCATAAACATTACCATGGCAAAACTGGAAAAGTCTACTTTATTACATTGTTGTAAATCATCAGATTAAGGGCCAAATTTTTGCCAGGTGAATGAATGCGTATATTTAGCATGTGAAGCACTCAGAGTTGAAATAGTTTCTTGAAATGCATAAATTAAAATTAAAAGAAAAGGTAGGAAATCCAAGAGAAAGGTACCTGTGTTCAATGAATGCACCAGCCTGATCTGGCCAGTGAAGCACACGTTGTCAAATTGATGGGAAGAAGCCTGAGCTACCAGAACCCTATGAATCTGTGACATGGTAGATGCAAAATAAAAATAAAAATAAAAATAAAAATAAAAATAAATGAGAGACTGAACAATAAAGAAACAATCAAAAAAACTTTACTAAAATGCAAGTTTATAACTATACCAGCTCTGATATCTTCCATTTTGGGTAAACATCACCATTTTTCTGGGCCTCAGAATTCCCATATGTAACCTAGTGAAGTTTATCAAGATTAACAAAAGAAATGATATATGTAAGTGTGCTTTACAAAACTACAAACTGTGCAAATGTGAAGTATGAGCATTTCCTCATTTCAGCAGTCCTACCAAAAAAAGGAACTTAAATGTATTGACCTTGCAAAGGCTTATAGTTTGTGGCTTCCATTTAGGGGCAGAAAGTGAGTCCTCTGGAAAGGGTGACAGTAAAAGGTTAAGTCAATGAAGTCTGGAACCAAATTCCACCACAGCATTCAGCTCCCTGTGTGGGAAGGCTCTAAGGAAAAGTGGATGCTTGTTGTGCTCGTTCAAATGTAAACTGTTACCCAAAGGCAGGTTGATGGGTTTTGGGGAAGTGATTGGATCGTGAGGGTGCTGACTTCATCAATGGTTAACCCACCAAAGCGTTCACAGCTGAATGGGCTATTAGGTGAAGCCTAGTTGGGGGATGTAGGTCACTGGAGGCAGAATCTTGAGACTTTATTTTCTCTCCTGTCCCCCCCCCCATTTCTCTCTCTTTTTCTTTCCCTCCCTCCTTCCCTGCTGCAAAGTGAGCTGCTTTGCTCCACCACACGTTTCCCACATGATGTTCTTCTGTCTCACCATGGACCCAGAAGTAATGCAGACAAGGGGCCATGGACTAAAATCTCTAACAACTTGAACCAAACCAAATCTTTCCTGCTTTCAGTTATTTTACAGGGGTATTTTGTCACAGCAAGGAAAAGTTGACTAACAATGTCTGCTTTCCAAGGCCTTACGTCTTGGCTGGTCTTTGGTGCTCTCCCAATTCCGTGTTGAAAGAGTCCAGACTGGGTCTCTCAAACATCTTTGTTTAGATGCTCCCATGGAACAGCTTCAGCAGGTCATCAAAGACTCACACCATGTGAATGAGGGGAGAAAACCAGAGAGATAAGCAGACAGGCAGCCCTGCCCTACTGACTGAGTACTAGCTTGTGCAGGGATTTCTCAGTTACAACAGAACACCATTGCGAGAAACCAGCTGTCTGCCTACTGTTTATTGGCACCTTTTTATCCTGTCATGAACACTGTCCTGCCTTTTGATATTCTTATTTTCATGACATTATAGGGAGAGACCATACCATGCAAGGCGACTCATCCAAATAAGAGGCAGGTCCTCAGCCATGTGGGTTCAGGAATTTGAAAGCTGGGCTTCAGCTTGGCTGGAGAATCCACTTCCCTTGCACTCTTTCTCTCCTTTATTTCCAAAGAAGAGAGTAATATTTGAGCACACTTAAGGATAGAAAAGGAAATCTGCCTTTGCCAGTAAGGAAACAGCTAGCTCTATAGCGAAACCTGAGCCATGGACTTTACCATATAACCCAAATGGTCCAGCTTGTTAATGAGGCCTTAATGTCTTTGTCATTATATCCCAACACCTAGCACTCAACACACAGCAGAATCTCAAAAGAATGTGTGTTGAATACATGAGTGCACCATTTTGTACTATCTATAGCCCCTTTGCTAGAGGTTTAAACAGGCAATGTGTC
>RJWM01040037.1:0-15427 GCA_004363535.1 Dasyprocta punctata
GAAACTGTATGGCAGCTCCTTCAAAACTTTTCAATAGAAGCTGGGTATGGTGGTGCACACCTGTAATCCCAGCACTAAGAAGGCTAAGGCAGGAGGATCACAGTGAGTTTGAGGCCAGCCTGAACTCCACAGTGAAACCCTGTCTCAAAAAGACAAAAAAAAATTTTTTTTAAATAGCAATACTACATGACCACTCAATACTACTTTGGGGTATATATCCAAGAGAACTGAAAGCAGGGTCTTAAAGAGTTATTTTACACCCAAGTTCATAGCAACATTGTTCCCAAAAGCAAAGAAGTGTCTGTTCTTCACCAGATAAATGCATAAGCAATATGTGGTATATATATATATATATAATGGAATATCATTCAGCCTTAAAAAAAGAAGGAAATTTCTGGGTGTGGTAGCACACACCTATAAGACCAGCATTTGGGGGACTGAAGCAGGAGGATCACTGTGAGTTTGAGGCCAGCCTGGGATAAATGTGTAAGTTCAAGGCCAGTCTGAGACCCTGTCTAAAAACCAAACCAAAACAAAACAAATTACAGCATATGCTACAGCGTAGATAAACCTTAAGGATATTATGCTAAGTGAAAGTAAGCCAGGCACAAAAAGACAAATACTGACCTATCTCATTTATATGAGGTATGTAAAGTAGTTAAAAATCACAGGAGCAGGCAGTAGAGTGGTAGTTGCTAGGGCCTGACAGGGGTAGGGGGGACACATTGTTGTTTAATGGACATAGAATTTCAGTTTTGCAAGATGAAAAGAGTTCTGGAAAATGGTCTCCCAACAATGTAAATGTACTTACCTGAACTGTACACTTAAAATTTGTTACAATATTATGGTATCTGTATATTACCACAACTTTTTAAAAAAAGGGTACTGACAAAGATGTCAAAAGACTAAGGTTGGAATTATTGGTTGTTTCCTCATGACTGATGTATGTTAAGTAGGTTGCTTCTCTACTCAGTGCTCCTATTCCTTCATCTTTAACCAGGATAATAAAGCTGATGGGCTCTGGGTTTGTATGTGAATCAATAAAAACAAACAAAACCAACTCTTAAGACAACCTTTTGATTAGTGGTTTTTCCGGTATTTCAGTGTTCCTAGTCTCATACCATTTATTATAAGTTTCGCGTCTTCTTTCATAACAGAACATTCCTGAAGATGCCTCAGCAATAGCTTGTTACCACTTCAAAAGATTTGTATGCTGAACCCTTTCAATTTGGTGTGTTCACCTTGTAATTTGGTTCCAGAAAAACAGCTAATAAACAACCTTTATAAGGACTATTGATGATCTAAAATGCTAATTATCAGTGTGGTTTAGCATTAACTGAGGAAAAACAAACTCAAGATTTTCATGTTATAAGAAAACCAGTCTGAAATTAGGGGAGTTAAAAGGAAGATTTAACATTTGTTGAGTATCAGTTAAGTGTTAGACCCTACATCAGAGATATTACTTGTGCCATCTCACTTAATACCCAAAAGAAGATTGGTGTAGTAGTGCATGCCTGTAATCCCAGCACTTAGGAGGCCAAGGCAGGAAAGTCACTATGAGTTTGCGGGCAACCTGAACCACATGGAAGTTTAAGGCCAGCCTGAAGCATGCAGCAGGACCTTGAATCAAAAAAAAAAAAAAAGCAAACAAACAAACAAGAAAACCCAAAATAACAAACCTCAAAACAATCTTGTCAGGTTAATAATATAGTATAAAGGGGGAAAATAAAACCCAAGAGAAGTCACTGATCAAAGATCATACAGTGAATGTGGTTATGATGGAAGTCAAATTGTTTTTTTCTAACATGTTACATTTAGTCAAATTTGACTATACTTATTGGTAAAGAGTTCAATGATTAATGATATGTATTTGATGTATATTTGTACATCTATATCAATTATCATACTTGGTTGCAAGTACAATAGACTATGTAGAGATGAATATCACCACTTTAGAGATGAGGAAACAGGTGGTCAAAAAAGTTAACTTACCTAGCATAAAGCAACTATTAAGTAATAATAGAATTTAGATACAAGTACTACAATGCTCAGACTCTTGCTTTTTCCCATGCAGCCTCACAGAAGCAGAATTTCACCTCTGCATTTTCTGGTTCTAAGATGTTTGTTTGTTTACTTGTTTTTAAACAGGAGCAGAGAATAAGCATCTTGACAGTCTTGCATTCTGGCTGTACATAAACAGATTAAACACATACCTTTATCCCTGTTTGCACCCCCCCCCAACTCACTAAAATGATAGTGAGTTAATATATTTAAAGTTACCAGCCTACAAGGACAAGGAAAATAAGAAAGAAGACCTCCTGGTGTATGTGGTCCTGTTAGAGAAAGTGTAGCTTGAGATTGGATGGTTTACGTAAGAAAGGTATGCTTCCAGTGTACTTTACCAGCTCTGTCAACTAGCTAGTCCTGAGAATAGTCCCCCCTCAGAAAAGATTTTTAAGATGATAAAATGTCATAAAGAAAACTAAACATGCCACATTTTCATCAGTCCCTACATATGTGTCTGAATTGCATTGCTTCATCTGATTTGTAGCTTTCTTTTACTGAAGAAGTATGTACCAGACTAATGGGGCAGATGCAGATACACAGTTTGTTCTTTTTTTTTGTACCAGGATTCAAACTCAAGATCTTGTGCTTGCCAGGCACTGTGCCATTGAGCTATATCCTCTTCCCTCATTCTTTGTTTCTTTGTGTGTGTGTTTTTTTTTTTTTTTTTTTTTTTTTTTTTTTTTTTTTTTTTTTTTTTTGTTTTTTTTTGTATGTGTGTGGTAGTAGGGGTTGAAAACCCAGGGCCTTCAAACTGAGCTACATCCTGGACTATTTTATTTTATTTTATTTTATTTTAATAAAGTCTCATTAAATCCCTGAGTTGCCCAGGCTGTGCTTGAACCTAAGAGCTTCCCTACCTCAGCCTCTCCATGTCCTGGTATAGATGAACACTCTGCCTATTCCTGTTTTAATGGCCATGTAGGTTTTTTAGGGTCTTAATATTTCATTGTAATAAAAAAGTAGAATTGATGGATCAAAATGCATAACATTTAACATTTGTTAAGTTATTACCAAACTGCCTTCCACAAAAATTTAAGCAGCTTATATTATCATTAACACTTGAATTGGTTTATATTCCCACCTATGCTACCTGAAACTGTTTCCTTGAAATTTCACTATTGCAGAGTATCTCATAATTGCTTTCATTGAAATTTCTCATCAATGAGGTTAGACTTCTTTTTTTCCAGTACTGGTGTTGAACCCAGGACCTTAGCACTGTGCTATATTTCCAGCACTTTTTTTGAGAAAGGGTCTAAGTCACTACCTTACCCCAACTGGGTTCAAACTTTCAGTCTTCCTGCTTCAGCCCCATAGAGTGCTGGGATTACAGGTGCACAGTACCTCACCTGGCTGAACATTTTCTTTTTTGCAGTGTCACTGATCAATTGTATTTCTTCTTAATAACTTTTCTGTACATGTGCTTTGCCCAGTTTTCACTTTTAAGGTTTCAGTTGATTTGGAAAACATTTTATATATCATTATATTAATAATTATTTACCCATCATAAATATTGCATGTATTTTCCCCATTTCTTGTACTTCAGTGGTGCTTAAAATATATTTTTCTACATCAATTTGTTTATCTTTCTCATGTTTATAGCCTTTGTGTTAGTGGTTAGGTTTAACATAGGATTAGATAGTGTGAGCATGTTCTTTTATTTCTTCCCTTCACCCTTTGTACAAATTATTATGGATTCCAGCTCTATTTCAGTCATGTCATCTCCTTCTATTCACCATTTCTTGTCAGTTTAATTTTAAGTGCATTTTCCTTTGTCATAAAGTAGTAGTCATAATTTAAATAGTTCCTTGAATGAAGACTTGCAAGTAGTAAATCTGTTAATTTTGTTTAAAAAGTCTACTTTGTGTTATTTATCATAATTTAACTGAGCGTAGATTTCTAAGTTGAAAGTAATTTTTTTCTGTCCTTTGAAGATGTTGTTCCAGTGTTACTCTTGAAAAGTCATTTTTAGTGTAAATATCATTCCGTTGTTGGTAGATAAGCTTTCTTTCTCTCTCATTGGTTTTTTGTTTTTTGTTTTTGGTAGTGGAGATTGAACCAAGAATCTTTGCTGCACTGTTATACCCCCATGTGTTTTTAAATCTTGAGACAGAGTCTCACAAAGTTTCTAAGTTGCCCAAGTGGCTCCTGAACTTGTGATCCTCCCGCCGAAACCTTCCAGGTTACTGCTCTCTGGTTGATTTCCCATAACTTTAAAGTGTGTGCCTCAGTAGTTTTTAGTATATTCCCTCTGTTGTGCAACCATCTCTGGTTGGGGTGTTTGTTTGTTTTTAATGGTTTTTATTATAGCATAAAACACAGATACAGAAACAGCATGTTATACACACACGTGCACGTGCACACACACACACACCTGTGTAGTTTAATGAATTGTTATGAAATAACTCCTATTGAGCTAGGAATGTAGCTCAGTGTTAGAGTACTTGCTTTGCATATGGGAGGCCCTCAGTTTGATCCCCAGTGCTGTAAAAATAAAGTGAGCTTTTTTTAGCCAATTAACAAGATCAAGGGAAAAAAAAACTTTTTAGCTTCCCCACAAGGCTTCCTTATACTTTATCCCCAATCAAAAGCATCTCCTTCCTCTCACAAGTAGCCACTATACTGACTCCTTGTATTTCTTTATAGTTTTATTACTCAAGTATGATATGCAGTTTAATCTTGTCCATTTGAAAACATTACTATGCCTCTTTTTCTTTGTTGTATCTCTTAAATCTTTCTTTTCCTTAGAGTTTATCTGTCGAAGAACCTGGTCCACTCAATTTGTACTGTTCCTACATTTTGGACTGATTGCATATTAGAAGTGGTTTAGCATTAAGATATGTCATTTGTATTGCCTACAAACTAGCGACTGGATGGCAAAAGCTTAATCAGACTTAAGTTTGATTTCTTTGACAAGAGTATACAATATATTGTATAGTTGTTTGATGGTCTTTATGTGTGTCTGTATGTGTGTTAGAGAGATGTGAGCAGCTATTGATGCTCATTGCCTAAATTGATTGGAGGTTATAAACTGGTGATTGTCTGATCATTTCTATTTATTTGCTTGAATACTTCCATAAAGAAATTATTCTCTTCTCTCAAAAAAAAAAAAAAAAGAAATTATTCTGTCATCTACTATTTGTTCACCTAAAGGTAGAATTCACAAGTAAACAACTGAGTAAATTATTGATTCTTTCCCTTTGCTAATTTTCAGGATAATTCCCTATAGTCCTCTAAATGTGACCAACTAGATTTTAAAAAATTATCATGAGCTCAAGGATTTAAGCATATTTGGCAGATTTTAATCCATTGCAATTATTATTTATATCAACACTCCAATTGTGCCATTTTGGTCCAGTGAAAGCTTCTGTAAGTAGTTTTCTGAGTACTTTTGTCTTAGTCCTAGAAGTATTTGATTGCATCCTTGCTAGATGGTATGATAAAATGTTCCAGATTCATTTTGTACTTTTCTATCCCAGGTCTGGAATCAGCTTGTGGGCTGACTCACTTATTGTGGAGTTTTTGTTGCAAATTTTATCATTTTAGAGTTATACTTTGTAATGCTTAAGAGATTATCTTTGGTATGGCTTTATTTGTGTGAATTTTGTATGAGGTTGTGTCCCTCCAAAGGGGATTAGTGTTTGTTCTTAACAAATGCTTCCATATAGGACCAATTTTAATTTTCGTGCTTGAAGGTTCTAAAAATGTGGTTACAAAAAAAAAAATAAATAAAAATGTGGTTAGTGTAAATATGTCCTCAGATCCTCCTGAGGATGAGGTGATGGCCACAAATTCTTAAGGTAAGCCTTTTTTTCATCTAATGCAAGGCTTAAACAGATGCATATCCTTGTTTCTCTGTGATATTGGAAAAACTCTACAACTGTGAAAAAGTTCATTCTTTATCTGAAGGTCCAAGTTCTTCCTGCACAGCTGAGTACAAATTCCCTGCTTTGTTTTCCATCCCTGCATGCTATACCAACACTCAGTCCTTCCTTACTGCATAAATGATATGTCTACTTTCACATCCATCCATTTGGTGTTTCTCTGCCAGTTTTAGGTCATCCTTTTTTCTTTTTTTCATTCCTGAGGAGAAAAAAAGACAGGCAGACAAATATCCTAGATTTCTTTCTTATGTGCTCAATGTATATTTAAAATAAGATGTATATTTTGGTTAGCAATTTTAGATGTAGCTGAAGGTTTCAGAAAATCTACATTGATATACTCTTTTTTATACATCAAACTCTCCTTTTTCTCATCTACTCATAGTCCTCTGGAAGCAAATGCATAACAGAGATGTGAGAGCCTTTGAGTCAACACAGACTTATTTGGAGTCTGAAAAGCTAAAACACTCTAACATAACTTTCCTCATTAAAATTACGATTAGTCTTTGAGGATGTCCTTAACATTTGGTTTTGCTTAATTTTACCCATTTCCTTTTCTCAGAAATGGGCACTGTGGGGATTCTAATGACTTCTGAAACACCAAATAGCTCTTATAAGTAAAAGGGTGATGGATTGAGTGTGAATGAAGCAAATAAGGATTAAATTTCCCTTGAAATACATATGGACTTCATAATTAGTAGGAAAAGTTTTTCATGATTAGAAAAAATTGTTTTGGAATAATGTTAGATACGTTTGAGAAATAGAGAATGCTGTTGGATTTTGCAGTCCTAGATTATATATTTCTTCTAAAACTGCTGTCACAGCCAGAGGACAAATTGTCCCAACTAGAGGTAGGAAAGTGTAGCACGGTTTCTGACACCCAGCAAGAAATTAAGAAGTGTTTGCTTAATCTGTTTTTCAAATGTTTCAAACACTGTTAAACTTAGTTTTGTGGAAGAATATTCTTTCACATGTACTCTTAGGAGTTCAGTCTTGTACAGGGGTCAGTGTTCAAAGTAATAAAAGCAGTAGAATGTTTAGGGTCTGGTGCAGAAAAAGGAAAGAGTTAATACATTTTACCTAAAGGAATCTTGAAAAACCGGGCTGATAATGCTTGGGCTGGGTCCTCAGCAAACAGCTGCTTGTCTAGTGGACTATGGTGGATAGAGGCGAGCAGCACATGTAAAGACACAGAGGCAAGAAGACAGCTCAGAACTTTCAGGGAACTGCAATTAATGTGGGATGCCAACGTATTACTGCAGTGCCAGTTACCAGGGTGCTGGTGGATCCCAAGAGTCCAGGTTTTTGTATGTCACAAACAAAGAATTGAAAGTTACACAGATACAAAAGAAGAAGCAAGCAAAGTTTATTGAGCAGAGAGAAGGGGACTCATACTGGAAAGGGAATTGGCATGAGCCTTGAGGGTATGGGTGTAGGTGTCTTTTATTTCTGGTCAGAAATCCAAGTCCCTCCCAGAGAGCTGTCTTGGATGAGTCTGACTGCTCATGCTGGGTTATGTCCTTTATGCTAATTGTGCATGTCCTTTCCCATAATTCTCTCTGTTATAATTGTAGCCATGAGCTGCAATCCAGATGGGTGAATAATGAGTCTGTCCTGATTGAGGTTATTTTTGGATATTTTGAGGTGTTTTTGCGCCTGCACCCAAGATGAGGATTTCCCCAAGAACTGATTTATGAGCTAATTTATCTACTGTGGTTATGTTCGAGAGGCAGTCCATAAGCAGGACCAGAACCCTTAAAGACTGATGGATAAGTGTTCCTTAGCCCGTGGTCCATAGGAAGGTATGCCCTGACCCGTTCTAACTACTCTTCTAAAAGCATAGTAGAGGAGAGACACAATGAGACGAGGCTGTAGAGCCACTTAGAGCCCCCACTGAGAGAGATTGTATTCCAAGAGCCTTGGACTTTATTCCAAAAGATCAATATTATGATTATTATCATGTCATCTCAGAACTTATTTTATATAGCTATATTATAAAATAACCTTTACTGAAGCATGATTTACATAGAATAAAATGCACTCAGCCAAGCCATGGAGGCATATGCCTGTAATCTCAATTTGAGCCCAGCCTAGGGCATTTAGTGACTTTGTAAGAACCTGTCTTAAAATATAACATAAAAAAGGACTGAGGCTATAGCTCAGTGCAAACACTCCAGGTTCAATCCTCAGTGTCACCAATAAACAATAAACAAAACTCACCAGTTTCAAGTGTATGTCTTGATGTCTTGGTGACTTTTGACAGATGTATACACCTGTATAACCACTACCACTCAATCTGTAGAATTTTAACTTTACCTCAACAACTTCACTGATAACCTCAATCTACTTCCTACAAATATCCAAGAATACAGAAGTATTGATTTTTGGCCAAATGATGTGGCGCACACCTGTAATCTCGGCACTCAGGAAGCTGAGGCAAGAGGATCACTGCAAGTTTGAGGCCAGCCTGGACTACAAAGTGTGTTCAAGACCAGCCTGAACAGCATAGTGGAACCTTGTCTCAAAAAAAAAAAAAAAAAAAAAAAAAGTACTGATTTTTGTTATTGTAAATTGGATCTGCCTTTTCTAAGATTTCAGTTAAATTGAATCATGCACCATATACTCTTGTGTCTGACTGTTTTTGCTCAGCTTGATGTTTTTGAAGTTCACTCATATTGTAAAGGTCATTCCTGGGCTGAGAAGGTAGGTTAGTGATGGGTGCTTGCCTAGCATGTACGAGGCCCCAAGGTCAACCCCTAGCACTATAAAAAGAAAAAAATTTATTCCTTTTCATTGTTGAGGTTTCATTAGATTTTTTTTCGGATTACAGGCATGCACCATCACACTAAGCCTTGGGATTTTATTTTGTTTACCTCTTACCTATTGATGATACCTGTTGCTGGAAATTTTGGTCATTTCCAGCTTCTGACTTTTATAAAGCTGCTAGGAATATTTATTTACAATTCTCTGTTAGCACTCATTGTAAAATGTGGAGTAGCTAATAAATATGAGAGGATCCTACCATCTCACTGTTACAGAAAACAGACCAAACAAGGAAAGAAATAGCACTGAGGAGGTTAAGAAAGCAGTTTATTGTACCAGTGGGCTTCTGACTAGGATCTCACCCAAAGAGACAGAGCCCTGCCTGGCATAACTTCAGGGTTTTTAAAGGGAAGGTAAGCAGGGAGGCACAAAAGCAGATTTGGCATATATGATTGGAGGTTTGGGTGACATCATGGATTGTTGGAGAAGTCTAAACATTTCAGGTTATGTCATAAGGCTATCAGTTATACAAAGCATGGGTTATACAGAGGAATAAATGTCCTGTTACATTTTAAGTTACACTGTAAGGCCATTATTGTAAGGGCAGCAAAGATGGGTTTACATAAAGGAAGAGTTCTGTTATTGGGCCTTCCAGACATGTCTGCTTGGTCTTGGCAGGCATCCTGGGAAGGTTTTTATTTCACATTTTAATTTTTTCCCTTTACCATCACACTAGCCAAAGTAGAGGAGTGTTTGGCTGGAAGTGGAGGGAGGGCAGAATCAAGAATTTCCCTGAGGCCTGGATATATTCTTATTTCCCTGGCGAAAGTAATTGGCCCAAGGAGTAACCTTGTGACCCAAGAATCTTTTCTCAGCAGAAAGAAAATATTTATTCCTCTTAGGTTGCTAAAGTGAAACTTTGTAAGCTTGAAGCTGTCCCACCTTTCTACCTTGGTTGCACAGAGGAAGCTCTTCCATGGTAGGAAAGAATAAAAACCATACACAGGAAAAACAGAATGAGGAGAAAGAGAATCCAAGCCTCTTATAGGAATTAAACTTAGGCCTGAAAAGAACAACTATTTTGAGACAGAATTGGAAATCCAAAGAACCCAGTAAAGAAGAAACTGGAGGCTGAAAGAGAAAAGACATAGTAGAGACTGGGTGAAATTCATGAATCATATTCTCAAGTGTCTTTATTTCCACAGGGACAACTCTTTTTAAACTTTGAGATCAGACAAGGAAGCAGCCAGCCTGAGACCTTGACAAAGAAGAGTAATGAGGCTCTTCATCCAAGGAGAAAAAGACCCACCCCTAAGGCAGAGAGTGGTGTCCTTTACCATCTTCCTTTCCATTCATCCTTAGTTTGACTCAACAGATAAATACTGATATCTTAATATTAATTTACCAATGAAATTTGAGGATATAAAAATGAAGAAGGCAGTCTCTTCCTTCTGGGACCTCACATATTAATGAAGGAGAGGTATTTCATGCAGCTTGGGGAAAGGGTAGAAAGGACCTAAAAGATAGAGCATAAAGAAATGAAAAAAAAAAAAAAAAGACAAGCACCTCAGGAAGACAAGACACATTTAGTTTTCTAGAATATGTGATGAAACCTGAGGAGTAGCCAGAGATATTGCTAGAAAAACAAGAGCTATGTCACAAAGGGTCTCATGCTACATTAAGAAGTAGACACTGTAGCCAGGTGTAGTGGTACATGCCTATGGTCTGAGCTCCTTGGAGGCTAAATCAGGAGGATCATAATTTCAATCCCAGCCTGGGAAATTTAGTTAGAGCTTGTCTCAAAATAAAAAGGACTGGGGGTATAACTCAGTGGTGGTCCTGGGTTCAATCTCCAGTCCTGCTAAATAAATAAGTAATAAAATTTTAAAAGAAAAAGAAGTTTACATTTTGTCACAGAAATTGGAAACTTGTATTAGTTTTCTAGGGTTGCCATAACAAAGTACCACAGACTGCAATTTTTTTTTTGTACCAGGGATTGAACTCACAACCTCGCACCTGCCAGGCAGGTGCTTATGCCACTGAGCTAAATCCCTGGCACACAGACTACAATTTTGCAGCAAAAGATTTATGTCCTTTAATTCAGTTCAACTCTGACACTACCAACATAAAGATGGTGTCTTATTTTCTCATCGCTGGTACAAAATAACCTGACACCTACAAGTTTAAGGAGGGAAGGTTTACTTTAGCTCACATTTTGTAGAAGTTTCAGTCCATAGTTGTCTAGCTCCAAGACAGGGTGGCATAGCAGAGGAGAAACAGTCCATGGCAAGGCAGGCAGAAAGCAGAAAGCCTGCCTTGTTTCTGTTGGTTTATATTCAATTCAGACTACAAACCTATTGACTAGTACCACACACATCCAAGCTGGGACTTCCCATTACCCACTCCAGAGCAACGCTAAACCAATCAGTTGCTAATCTAATTATCACATCCTTAATATCCACATACACCCTTAATCCACATTCATATACCTAGCTACTTCCAAAAAGCCCTGCCTATGAAGACATTAGGCTTTGGAGAACATCTGGATACGAGCCATAACAGATAGCATGTGATCCCACATATTCTAAGGCACCCCTCACCACCGCACACATACTTTAGATGTCAGTTGAAAGCCGTAGGTTGTTTTTCTATGGTTCTGATCAATCAGTTATAAATAGAATGTCCTATAACCCCCTCTTTGGGTTTGATTAATTTGCTTGAGTGGCTTACAGAATTCAGAGAAACAAATTTACTAATTCATTATAAAGGATGTAGATGAAGAGATGCTTTGATGAAAGTATAAGAAAAGGTACAAAGCCAGAAACTTAATTGGACTAACTTAAAGATAGGAAAGTGGAAGAAGCTCAGAGCTTCTGTGACCTTTCTTCAGGAAGAGAAATTCTAGCTTCTATAAATTGGCTTGAGGAAGAAGTTATAATAATCATAGACAAAAACAAAAAATACGTATTTCATGGAATCACACAAGGAATGATAACGGCATGAAACCTACTCTCAGATACTACCTCATTAGAATATGAATCACTTAAATGTAAATACAAATGCTTCTGAGCAGTTGATGACATGTCCCACAGGATAAATTCCACTATACAAGATGTTTACATGTTTGTTTGTTTGTTCACATTTTCTTATTTACTTCAATTTCTTCTCCAGAATGAGTTGTGTGTACAATAGAAGTACTACATCAGAAACCTTCCTGAAATTCCTTAAATTCATGGCTTAGCGTTCGTGGAATAATTGAATATCGTGAGTCTCTAGAGGATGGGAAATAAATCCAGCTAAAATTCAAGGTCTTTCTACCTCAGGGAAATTTTGAGGAGTCCAGTGCTGTGGGACATGTAGAGGTATACCTTCCAAGGTGAAGATAAGCTGTTACATCTGGCTCCACCTACAGCCAAAAAAGTACAACACCTAGTGGGCCTATTTGGATTTTGGAAGCAACCCATTCCTCACACAGGTGTTTTACTCCAGCCCATTTACTAAGTGACTCAAAGCTTCTAGTTTTAGTGGGGCCCAGAAGAAGAGAAGACTCTGCAACAGATCCATGCCACTCTGCTAGCTCCTCTGCCAGCTGCTCTGCCATTAAGCTATAGTATCCAGCAGATCCAATGATGCTTGAAGTGGCAGTGGCAGGTGGGGATAATGTTTGAAGTCTCTGGCAGGCCCCCACCAATGAGTCATATCAGAGACCTTTGGATTTTGGAGCAAGGCTCAGCCATCATCTGCAGACAACTACTGTCTGTTTAAGAAGGTGGTGTTATGGTTTGTGTCTAGGTGTCCCCACCCCCCAAAGCCTCATACAGTCAGAGTGTTTAAGGCTTTTTCAATTTTACTGATTCTTTCAAGCAGCCAGCTCTTCAATTCATTGATTCTTTGTATTATTTTCTTAGTCTCCATCACATTAATCTCTGCTCTGATCTTTATAATTTCCCCCCTTGTACAGTTTTGGGCTTGACTTGCTTGTCTATTTCTAGAAGCCTAAGGTTCAACATTAGATTGTTTATTTGAGCTCAGTCTGTTTTTCTGATGTGGGAATTCACTGCTATAAATTTCCCTTGTAGGGCTGCTTTCATCGTGTTCCATAAGTTCAAGTATGTTGTACTGACATTATCATTTAATAGTAAAAACTGTCTAATTTATTCTTTAATTTCATCTGTAATCCATTAGTTATTCAGGAGGGTACTATTTAATTTCCATGTGTTTATGTAGTTTTTGTGGTTTCTTTTGCCACTGATTTCCAGTTTCATTGCACTATGGTCTGATGACAAGCATGGAATAATTTTAGTTCCTTTGCATTTACTTAAGCATGTTCTATGAGCTAGTATGTGATCTATTATAGAGAATGTCCTGTGTGCAGCTGAGAAGAATGTGTATTGCGATGTCCTGGAGTGGAACACTTTGTAGACATCTATTAAGTCCATTTGTTCAAAAGATTGGTTCAGTTCTAATATTTCATTGTTGATCTTTTTTGTAGTTGATCTGTCTTTTTGTGACAGTGGGATATTGAAGTCCTCCATTGTGATTGTATTAGTTCTTATTTGATTTTTCATGTACACTAATACTTGTTTTATATAGTTGGGTGCACTGGTGCATATACATTGTTATCTCTTTCTCTTTCTCTTGGATTGTTCCCTTTTTTTTTTTTTTTTTTTTTTTTTTTTTTTTTTTTTTTTTTTTTTTTTTTTTTTTTTTTTTTTTTTTTTTTTTTTTTTTTTTTTTTTTTTTTTTGCGGCACCGGGGATTGAACTCACAACCTCGCACCTGCCAGGGCAGGCGCTTAAGGCACTGAGCCAAACTCCCAGCCCTGGTTTTTCGAGGCAGGTCGCACTATGTAGCTCAGGCCGGCCTTGTGCTCGCGTTGTAGCCCAAGCTGGCCTCGAACTCACAGCACTCCGCCTACCTCAGCCTCCCGAGTGCTGGGATTAAAGGCGTGCGCCACCACGCCCGGCTTGGATTGTTCCCTTTACAAGGATGTAGTGACCTTCTTTGTCTCTCTTAATCAGTCTTGGCTTAAAATTCACTTTGTTTGCAAATAGCTACCCCTCCTTTTTTCCAGGTTCCTGTAACATGGAGTATTGTTTTTCGTTGTTTGACTTTGCATCTATGAATTTCTTTTTGAATTAAATGTATTTCTTATATGCAGCATATTGTTGGATCTTGCATCTTAATCCATTCTGCCAGTCTGTTTCTTTTAATTGGTGAATTGAGACCGTTGACATTGATGGTTACAAGTGATATGTATTGCTTTATCCTTGTCTGTTATATTCCTGTTGTTGACTCCCTTTTTTTTCCCCTCTGTTTAATTGTTTTTCTTACTTGGTGGATTCATTCTGTTGAGATTCATGGAGTTGTAATCCTTGTTAGCTCTTTGTTGAATATCCTTCAAAACATTTTAGAGTGCTGGTTTTATGTTCATAAATGTCATCACGTGTTCTTTGTCAAAGAAGTACCTTATTTCTCTACCAGTTTTGAAAGATAGTTTTGCAGGGTATATCAATCTGGGTTGGAGGTTATTTGCTTTTAGAGCTTGAAATACTTTACTTCAAGCTCTACTTGACTTGAGGATTTGTGTTGAGAAGTCTGCTGTGATTCTGATGGACCTTTCTTTATGGGTGATTTGTTTATTTTCTGTAACAGCTTTTATTTATTTATTTATTTATTTTGTACTGGAAATTGAACTCAAGACCTCACACTTGCCACGCAGGTGCTGTGACACTGAGCTATATCCTTGGCTGTAACAACTTTTATTTATTTATTTATTTATTTATTTTGGTACCAGGAATGGAACTCATTACCTTGTGCTTGCAAGGCAGGGACTGTGCCACTGAGCTATCATCAGCCCCTTGTAACGGCTCTTAATATTCTGTTTTTGTGTTGAATATCTAGAATCTTGACTATTATATGCCTTTGTGTAGCTTTTTATTTTTTATTTTTTTTGATCATGGCTAATTGGAGTGCTATATGCCTCACTTACCTTTATGTCAAATTCTTTTTCCCTGCCAGGAAAGTTTTCTGCCATGATATCTGTGAACAGGCTTTGCTTTTGTTTCTGTTTTATTTTAAAGAGAATAAAACCAACCAAAATAAAACAGAATAAAGCCAATCAAAACAAAACAGTGTAAGTGATACAGGGTTTCAAAGCAAGATAATAGGAATCATCGGTGGTTACCATAATGCCTCTTGTTGTCTTCAAAATAGCTGCCCATGCCATTGGACATAGAAAAATCAAACAAAACAGAACAGCATAGAACCAGTAAAAACAAAACAATGAATGTAATACAGGACTTCAAAACAAGATAATAGTGAATCCAAAATAGCTACCATAATGTATCTTGTTATCTTTGAAATAGCTGCCCATGCCATCAGATATAACAAAATCACAATGGAGTACTACTCAGCTATTAAGAAAAATAGCATTGATACTTTTATAATGTAAATGGACATGACTTGAGACCATACTCATAAGTGAGATAAATCAAACCCACATGTGTAAATACCATATTGTCTCCCTAGTGTAAGAAACTGAAAAAGTATATATGATCCAAAATCTATAATAAATACTATGGAAGGGTAAAAAACAGCTCAAAGAGCAAGAGTAATTGGGAAGGGAAAAGGGAAAAAGAGGGAAGGGAAAAGGAAAAGATATAAATCTGTACATATGTATATGTAAGATAACTAAAACAAACATACTGCTGAATGTA
>RJWM01040038.1:0-15729 GCA_004363535.1 Dasyprocta punctata
TCATGAAGACTTTACCCCACGACCTCCTTACCTTCCCAAGTACCAAACCTGCAAGCATGACAACACTATAGATTCGGTTTCACATATGATTTCTGGAGTTACACAAATATTCCATAATGATGCTAAATTGCTGAAATTCACACATCTCTCAACTGTGCATGGTCTTCATAAAAAAGTATTGTGTAAGCAATATGACAGTATAATCTGTGTAAAACTTCAAATGTTCTGAAATAAATTTTAGTTGAGTTTGCAGAGACACTTTTTCAGTATACATATCTGTGCATTACATAGCCTATACAATGCTAAATACTGAGAGTACTGCTCAAAGTTTATTTACCCTTCTCTTATCTGAGTGTCACAGTGTTCAACCTAATGATCAATACATTTTTAACGTTTTCTTCATTTAAATATATATTGGAAATCTATTGCTACTAAGGTGAAGGTGTCTTTCTTTTAATTGATGAATAAACTGAATCATAGCTTATATTATACTTCTCCAATTTATGGACATACAGTGAAATACAGTTTTACACTTATTAGGAAAATTAGCTATAATGAGCCTATTACTAAAAAATGCTTACTATGTGACGTCTCTGTTATAGGTCTCAGGAACAGTATTTCTCAAATCATGAAGTATACATTCTCTTTTTCCTACAAATTAAAACATTCACATCCAGAATACTTAATAGATAACCTCATCAGCTACAGGTCAAATTTTCTCTTTTCTCACATACATAACACTAATATTCTATAACTGGGAATTTTTGAAAGTTTCATGGATGAAATAATGTTGTTTCATTGTTTTAATTTTATTTCTCTGAACCAGTAGAATTCATTATAATCTTATAGTCAATACTTATTGTATACTTGCTGTTGTAAAATGCTTTACATTTTGTGCTTATTTTTTGTTAATAGCATTATTTTTATCATAATAGTCTTGATGTTGTTTGGTTATTGTAGCATTAAAAATGTTTTTTGCCTGAGTGCAAATACTCTTTAAATTTTGTTAATAGTTATTTTGCCTTTAAAGTGGCTTTTACTTTTGATATTATCAGATTAATTTTGTTTCCTTGAAAAAATCACTTCCCTAGCCAATGAGAAGATTAATTAATTTTGAAAATTTTATTTTAGCATACGTTTGCAATACATAATAATTACTTTTCATTTTGGTGATTGTTACACGTACTTTGGCTTCTTGGTCACTCCAGTGCCCTCCCTTTTCTGCCCTTTCACATATTTCCTTCTCATCTCCATGAAGACTTCCTCTTTAATAATTAGTTTTAGAACTATTTTAGTATTCCTTTTTTCAATAAGATTATACAGGAATTTCATGCATACACTTTACTGTTTCCCAACATCATTTATTGAGCGATTTTTTCCTTTCTGGTTTGAAAGATAATTTTTATTTATGGTCAATTCTCATAAGGTTTTCTTCATAGCATTAGATCCCTGGTTTTTTAGAGTCCAGCTGTAAAAATTGAGGTCTGAGAAGTTTCCTCTAATTTTACAACCTAATGAGTTCAAATATCCATTTCTTTCCAGAGATTAACTGTAACTTTCATCATTTGATTAAATTCCTAACAAGTATACACATTTACACAGACACACACACATGCACATGCACACACACACACACAGCATCAGCAGCAGTAGCAGTAGCAGCAGCAGTAACAGCACATAGAAAGACTGTTTATAGAAAGTACTGTTTGTGGAGTATCACACAAGCAATATTGTGATAGAATCTTGTTGAACTTACTAAATAGGTAAAAATCAGAAAGCATTACATGTGATATTGAGAGTTACTGTTTACTGTGTAGGTAAGAAAATGTAATTTCACCACATGCAAGGAAGGTCTTTTTTTAATGAGTATGTGTAAACCCTCTTTGAAAATTTTATAGTTTACTCTATACCCATCTTGATTCACAGTTTTATTTCTTTTAAATTGCTTGATCATTTCTAGCACCAGAGGGGCAAGTAAGTTTCCTGCTTGAACTCTTGAGAGCAGTGAAAAATCTGAATTAATCAAAAATTGGCATGATCTTACTGACAAAGTTTCAAGGGAGTTTCTTCTCTATAAAGTGTTTGATAGTACTGAAATCAGCATCTGTTACAACTTTTGCTGTGTTTGCTGCATTGTTGGGATCCTGGTGTTGGTTCTTTGTCATTCTGTTGAGGCTTATTGTTTTCTTAACTGAAAGGCCAACAGCTGGCTCTTTTTGTTACACTCTTTTCCCTCCATGATATTAAATTAATTGTTTACTTAAAATCCAAAAGTGTAGTTAAAATTCCATAAAATATTGCTCACATGTAACAGAATGTTCTGATGTTCTAATATGAACAGGGAAGAAAATATTAGATTAAAAATAAAATATTACACACAAAACATTTGTTTTAATGTTATATAACTTGTGATCCTTTCTAAGTAAAATATTATCTATAATGTAAAGCAATATTACTCACTGCACTTGTACATTCTCTGATATGTACCTGTATATCCATAAATGAACAGAACATGCCATGATGAGTTTTCAGAAATTGTGATTGTGTGTCTATACAGAGGAGAACAATAAATTTTAAAAAAATTTGGAATTAATTGTATATTTGGCACAGTGCTGAAATTGATCAAGTTCAGTAAATAAATGGAAAATCTTTTCCATAAGTCAATTTAAATCAGTCTAGCTTGAATTTTAACAGCTTGGAAAAGAATCTTCCTATTTTTATTGTATTCAGAAAAACACTTCAATCTAGATCTATATTTTTTAACAGAATTTTCCAGATTAATTTCGTGATTAAACATAAATTGCATTATAATGATGATTATAATGATAAAAAAGACAAACTAAAATAAATAACTAATAAAATGTGAAAGAATGGTCATTATATACACTAATATTTGATTTTGTTATATTAATGTACAAAAGCAAAATCTATGTTACAAATACATGATGTAATCTTTATAAAGCATGTGATTTTAGGTCACAAAAATATGATGCTTCAAATTTTTTAAATTAAGTTTATTGATTTATTTTAGATATACATAATGATCATGTTCTCATAGGAAATTTGTACCCATACATAATATATCTTGATTCTTCATTTTTTTCACCAATAACTTAATCTACACTACGTACAGTAAAGTTTTTGTTAGTAGGAAAATCTATTTATGCATATTTTGTTTACTGATTTGTGATAGACTTACTGGAGTATTAGTAACACACCTCATAGTACAATAAAATATGTGTAAAATATGTGTGCAGAAATATGTAAAGTGTTACTGATGAATAAAATCTCTGAAACAATGAGATATAACATAGCAATGGATAAAATGAACAAGTATAAAGAGGAAATTTAAGTTGACTTACAGATTTAATGCTTCTAAAATTTATATAGAACAGTAATAAAATATAAGTAGTTTAAACCTTTGTGAAGAAAAAAATTATGGAGGAAGAAATGTCTATACAAAATCCTATAATTTATTTTAGGCTATAGTAATTTAGTGTAAAAAGTGTATAGGAGAGGAAAATTGACATACAGAACAGAATAGTGTACTCAGAAATAGATCCATACAAATATGTCTCTTTGATTTTAGGGTTGAGGTGGCAATATGAGCAGGAAAAATTTGTTACCCATATGGAAAGAAAAATGAGTTGAATGCTCTTATCACAGTTTATCCATAATTCGAGCACAGATGGCTTATAACTTGAAATACCATAAGAAAGCTTTAAAATATTTAGAATAAAATAAAGATGACTATACTTCTGATACTGAGAGATGGTAATTTTTTTTAAGATATGCAGAAGAGATCACTGTTAAAGAGCACTTCAAATGTGGCGATGTGAAGTTCAAAACTTCTGTTACACCCATGATATCTTTTGAAGTTAAAGATCAAATTACAAAATAGGAAAATATTTACAGTGCATATAACATTAACATAAAAAATTAGAAGGAAAATAACATTTTAGCAAATTTTTGCTGTATAACATACCACCGTAAAGAGAGAAAAAGACATAAAATTTTTTGGTTCTGTAATTTTGACAGTGCTGCTTAGGGATGACTTGTCTTCTGGGTTACAATCTATTCACTTGGACAGATAAATGGAACAGAAAAATCCAAAATGGTGCAAGATGTACTTCTGACCTCTGTGCTTGAGTAACTGAATGAATAAGAGCTGGCTGGGATTGTTGTTTCTAGTTCATAGTCTTAAGATTCTCTCTGTATATGACCTCTCCAAAGAGTCCGTACTTAAATACTTGGCATAATGGCACTGTGCTCAAAGGAACTGGAAAAGGCAATGCTGTGAGTTTGCTAAACCTAGAGCCAGAAGTCACACAACTGTGTCTCTGTCACATTCTGTTCCATCTAACAAGTCCCAGAATCAGCAATGATTGAAAGGGAGGAAACACAGATCCTCACTATTTATGGGACAACTGGCATGAGTCTTTTGGGCTAAGAAAAACTGTTAGGGTCACTGGTGAAATAATCTACCATATAAACCTACTGAAAATAGGAAAATAAGATTGACAAGCATTCCACAGAAATGCAGTAACCATAAGATCCTCAATCTTATTAGCATGTTAATTAATCTGAGCCAAATGAGACCACAAGGAACAGGTAAAGAAAATGTATATTACAATGGAGTGTTAACCAGCCACATAAAAATAAAATCTTGTCATTTGAAACAAAATAGCAAATTTGTGGACACATTTTGTCAGTGTACACAATATGTATATATAGAACTCTCGAGGTGAATACATTAATATACACAGCTAAAGTGTGCTACAAATAGATTTAAAATAAAAAGAATCCTCACACTAACATTAATTGTGACAGCAAAACCTATATAAAAACTAAATTCATGGAGAAGGTGGCTAAATAACATCTTGATACTTCCACCCTCTGTGTCTTTGTCTGGTTTGAATGCTATAAAATCAAAATATCATAGACTAGGAAACTTAAAGAATTTTTTTTCCTCACAATTTTAAAGACTGATGAAAGATCCTGCATCTAGTGAAAACTGCTTCCTTTTGCATCTTCATGTCATAGAGAGTGGAGAATAGTGAGAGACAAGAAGAGATGGGAAGAAAAGTGTGGAAAAGAGAGTGAAGGAGACTGAGAGAGACAGACAGACAGACAGAAAGAGAGAGTTCTGTCTTTTTGCGAGAAACCTATGCCATGATGAGTGTCTTAGTTACTTTTTTCTTGTTGCTCAGACAGAATATCTGAGCCCAAAATTAGGGAAGGAAAGGTTTATTTCTTACAGTCCTTGGAGGTTTCAGTCCATATTCAGCTGACTGCAAGACAGGGTGGCACGGCGGGGCAGCCATTCATGGCAGCCACCAACAGCAAAGGGAACTTACAAGAGAGAGAAGACACGCCTTCTTCCCCACCCTTATGCTGTATGTCGGCTGCACCCCTGGGCAAGTACAATGCTCATATTGCCAATCCCAGTACTAGACAACAAGCCAATCACGAATGCCAGACTTAGCCCTGTCCATGATTACATGAGGCTTAAGTGGGGGCTATCTGACCACACTGTAACAATGAGGACTCCACCCTTGTGAATTAACTTACTCCCAAAGCCCTAATTCCAAATATCATCACTTTAGGAATTAGGACTCAACATGCAAACTCCCGAGTCTAGTTCATAACACTATGGAACTTTGTTTCACAGGAGAAATGAATATTAAATTTTACTCATAGTAACATAGATGAATCAGAGATAATCTTTATTGAAAAGATCAAGTACATGAGGTATATTTATTTAGTAACAGTCTATAGCAGACAAAAATAAACTATGTATACTACGAATTTATACATACATATGTGTTTCTTACTATCATTACAGACAAAATTATATGTAAGGATAAAACACAACATGCAGTTTAAATGAAGATGTTTAGCCAGAATACCACTGGAGAAAAAAATACAGTTGCATGTTGCTCACAAATGTTTCCGCATTTGGATAATAGCTTTAAGGATGTGTATTATTATTTTTTTTTAGGTTGTAGTATTTTCTCTTCTAAATCATGCTGCATTGTTTAGGAAACTGTAATTTGTGTGTGCATTCACACAAAATAATTTATATGATTATGTGTTTTGCTCATATTCTTCTTATCCATATTCTTTCTCACATGGAAAAAATTTATTTTTCTCTTCATATCATATTTTGCTGCATAACAAATTACTCCAAAACTTAATTTTCAAACCATTAACAATTCATTTTATCTGAGGTTCAGGAACCAGGAGATAGCTTTGGGGGATAATTTTTATTCTAGGTCTCATGAAATTTTAGATAAGATGTAGTAGAAGACTCCTTTACTTTCTTTCACAATGTCTCACAAGAATGTTGGGCAAGAGAATCTGTTCCTTGCTGACTGCTGTTTAAGAGCCTCAGTTCTTTAGCTCAGGGACCTGGCTGTGGAGCCTTTTGTGACATACCGGCTGGCTTCTTGTAGAGCAAGGTCACTAAGAAGGAAGTAAAGCCGATGTGCGATCTCAGGAGGAACAGCATTCCACTGGTCACAAGTCAACCTTGATATAACAAGGACTGGAATTAATGGTATGGATGCCTTGATATAAAGGCCATTTAAGGGCACTGCAGAAGCTGGCTATCACACTTGTAAAACCTTGTAAGAATGCATTAGATGTACAACTATGGGAAGTAAAATGTAAATAATACATTTTCAAATTTCATGTGACATAGTGGTATCCTGCATTGCATTTATAAAGTTTGTGACCAGGTGTGGTGGCGCACACCTTTAATCCCAGCACTCCGGAGGCTGAGGTAGGCAGAGCATTGTGAGTTCAAGACTGGCTTAGGCTACAACACGAGTGCAAGGCTAGCCTGAGCTACATAGTGTGACCCTTCCCCAAAAAACTAGGGCCAAGAGTTTGGCTCAGTGGTTTAAGCACTTGTCTGGCAGATGCGGGGCTGTGAGTTCAATCCCCGGTGCCACAAAAAAATAAATAAATAAATAAAATAAAGTTCGTGGTCCTGTTCCAGCACTCAGGAGACTGAGGTAGGAGGAGCGTTGTGAGTTTGAGGCCGGCTTGGGCTACAACGTGAGCTCAAGGCCGGCCTGAGCTACATAGTGCAACCCTGTCTCAAAAAAATAGGGCTGGGAGTTTGGTTTAGTGGCTTAAGTGCCTGCCTGGAAGGTGTGAGGTTGTGATTTCGATCTCTGGTATCAAAAAAAAAAAAAAGTTTGTGGTCCTCTTAAATTGATTTCATATGTCTATAATAGTTTCTATGTTGTGTTAAATTTTTTCTCCTAAGTTCATACCTATTTCACTCGCCAGAGTAAATGAGAGCACAATCACCATTTGAATTTATATTGCTACTTTTTATAATTAAAATTAAAACTATTAAAATCAATTACAATTGCTTCCAGAAGAAAAATACAATCTTTCATATTTACACTTTAAGTTACTTTATGTAAACTAGCATGAGGAAATTCCCTTAATTCAATTTTCAAATTCCTTTTGTAGTACACTCAATTTAAATCTCAAGCTGAATATTTACAGAAACATATTGGAGGTATGATATTTCAAAGTGCTAATCTAATTTTATATCTCTGTGAGCATATGTTCTATGTGTCAACCATAAATATCCATATATATGTGTGTGTGCATCTATCTACATATATATGTATATATATATATATATATATATATATATGTATATATATTTTCCCTAATATCTTGTTTCAATGTTGGCAATTAAGGACATCTGCAGTATTGTAGAAGAAGTTTTTCGAGTAGCCAAAACTGTTTCTCTGTTGCAGATTTAAGTGCTCATTGCCATCAATCATCTGAGTTGCTTCTACTCTGAGTAAGCATTATGAAAAATGGCAACTCAGAGAGGTACTGGCAAAAGTAGTGGTGATTTTCAATACTGCTACAAAAGGACACCACATAGGGAGGAACTACAAAGAAAAGTAAAACACAGACATTTTTCAATAATCTATAAAATTATCTCATTTACAGCCTGCCTTTAATTGAGATACTGCTTATCCTCATTGCCAAAACAAATAAAATAAATTTGATAATATGTTCAAAATTTTTTACTGCCTAAATAAAGACAAATTCAAAAGGATTCTGGATCTTTGACATTTACATTTACCCTACTTTTATACCCTTTCTCTGCCAACTTCCACAGATGTGTCCAGTTGGCTGCAAAGAAAAGATATATTTTCTGTTCAGTTTAGTATAAAAAAGGTGTGGCAATATAAGGTACAACAAATGAAGGATAATTGGTGGAAGAAGGAGTAATTCTATAGGTTGTAAGTTATGATATTTGAATACTTTATTATACTTACTGAAAAATTAGACTTACTCTTACAAAATGAGAGTATAAACGACATATGTGACATAACGAAGTGAGGTTTACATATTTATATGTGCCTGATAATAAATTGCTGATGATTTTTCACAAAATTAAGAAAATGTGGCCTTGCACTCCCAGAAAGGGTCAAAAATCAACAGAATATGTTGGCGTATCATTTCCTTGAGATTATATTAACTAAAAGTTTAAGACTCTAGAGACTTTTAAGTTGCAGCTTCCTAGACACCTTTAAGTGTAACAAGTTATATGATTAGCAGATGGAGTTTTAAGAAGATAAATATATATTTTAGAGCTCAAGTGTACCACATATGTATTTCTTCAAGGGAAAAATTGTTCAACACGAAATTTCATGTCACATTAAACAATATAATTAGCATTTACTAGATTGATGTTGGTAGGTGAAAGAAAAACTGCCAAACATAAGAAATGCATTCTTCTAGAAACTTTGTAAATATATGCTGTGCAATGAAGATATGTCAAGCAGGGTTTAGGTAGAAAAAACGATGCAGTCATATAGAAAGCACCTTTGATGTCTCAAAGTATCCTTTTTTTTTTTTTTTTTTTTTGCACAGATCCACAGGAGATTATGACAAGTGCACCATGGAAGCCCAATTATCTATTGACCTGAGAATAAAAGAAAAGACAGAAAAAAATGTTTGATTGTGTAAATACAAGAAAATTGGGATTGAATGGATCTTACCCCTAACACTTCTTATCATCCATTTAATAACTCGATAAAATAATTAGATTTATATTTAGGGATCCAAGTTCTTCTTCAAGCTTAATCATTTTCTAAGTTAGTGCCCTCAAAGAAGTCATTTAATCTTTCTGAGTCTTAATCGCACTTTAGAGTGTTTTTGGAAGAATAGAATGAGATGAAATAAATGATATCCAAACTAGAATTGTCAGCTATTAGTAACAGGAATTTTTCCCAGTGAACATTATATCTTGAAGCATTTAAAAAAACTTAATGTTTTAAAAATACATAATGGTACTTTTTCTCCCACTTTTACTATATTTGCCTGAGATTTGTGGTTAATCTTTGGAGAACTAATACGGTTATTGATTGAGTCTTTGACATTCTTATTATCAGCTCTGGCAACTTTTACTTTAGAACAAGACATTGTATTTTATCAAGGCAAATTTTTTCTATAGCTTCAACCTAATAAGGTAATTAATGTGACTTTATTCTCACCATAAAGTGAAACAAGAATGCCAGTTGTTTTACAGATCCAATACCATTTATTCACATAGAGATAATGTGAAGACTGAATTATTATTTGGCACCACAAATCAAGGTCAAACCATATCTGTCAACAGGGAACCAGACATTGATGAGAAAACAGATAGCATTTTATGTCATTAGAGAGAAAAAGCTGGATAAATGATACTGTTCAGGTTAAAAAAAGAGAGTAAGACACATGCATGATACTTGTTTATAATTATAACTCTGTAGAGAGTTAACATCATACTTGCATTAACAGTACTTTCTTATACCTTATATTTTCAGAAAATCATGATGCACAAAAACAAAACAAAATTTACAATCCTGACAGATTTTTATTGCTCAGTTACAAAGTAGAGTCACATAATGAAATTTAAAATTGAGAATCTCAAACTATTTAGAAAGCAGAGATTATATCAAATGCATAATTGTGCTAAAAACTCAATATAGCTCCCTAAGATAAAAGCCATGGAATTATGTAAGTTATAATAAAGTATAGAAATCAAATACAGATGGTTAATCATTGGACAATGTGTCAAAAATATTAGTCACTAGAAATTCAATATTCATAATGCTATATTTTCAAAAACCTTAGATTTAAAATTTCAACCGAAAAGAAGTGAGTGAATGGTTGATTACAGTACTTGCATTTGTATTGTTTATTTCTGCATAATGAATAAACATTTGTGTTTATATAATCAAATAATACCATGTAATTTCACATTTATAGTAATTGGAATATGTGAGTTACAATATAAATGATAAAGCTACTTGTAATATATTTAATTCACCAGATGACAAAAATAATATATATATATATTATTGAAGCAATTTTCCAATTCATTTTGTTATTCTGATTTTTCCATCAATTTCTTCATTTTTTTGATCATTCATCCTTTACAATGTTTGGCATTGTTAAGTAATTGATAGTGCTATATATAGATTGATTTATTTTGTGATGCTGAGGGTTGACCCCATGCCCTCGCATTAGCCACTTAACACAGACCAACAATATCTAGTGAAAGATGTTGTTACTTAGTTCATAAACAGTGCAATATTGATGAATTTTTTCACTATCTAAATTAACATTAAAGCAATATTTTATAATGATCAGAAATACCTTCACAAGGGAAATAGTATTTCTCTAGTGTCTGATATTTAAACACATAATATACTTGTCTCTATAAGCTATTAATGCTATTTTTCATAGTTTGTACTCCGAATATAAATATCTCTAGTAGTCAGCATGTTTGAAAACACAGTGTGATATCCATGTATTATCTGAAGGAATGTCTATACTGAAGTGTCAGAGAAATAACTTTGAAATCTAATATTGATGTGCTCTTTTATTTGTACCTAAGAATATTCTGACCAATAGTATTTGTTTTTCAAAAGTTGCATTTGTAGGACTTTTTAACCATTAGTATGTGGAAAATGTTTACCAAATTACTACTTAATTGTCTGTGGCCTGCACAAATTTCTTAAAGCTAATACTCTGAATTGGTTTTCAGTTCTTAACTGATTTGCATTTTACCATCTTTTTTTCAGCAAATTTACAGGAAAAAATTGTAGGGCATCATTAAAATGCTGAAAGCATTTGGATAGTTAGGCAGTTTAATTATGAAGCTTCTCATTTCATGCTTTTGTTTGTAATAAAAGCAGGTAGTTATGGAGGCAGTTATAGCTACCTGGACATAAAGAAACAAGACTATTTCAAGTGTTCATGCCAGACATGCATATATCTAAAACACAGATGTGAATATTCTATCTGCAATTATATTGGATTGGTTTTATTTTTTATTTCCAGGAAGTCCTAAATAAATCACTAAAAGCTAGTCCATCAGTTCCTTAGTACAAAATGATTCATTATTGTAGAATATGATGTTCAAAAATACAGTTTTTCCAAAAATGATTACCTTGCAAAGTAAAAGTATCCCATCTCCTCTGAGAGCACAATAATTCAAGGCTGGCAATGTAATTTGGTTTCATGGCTCAATGGATTGAACACATTTTAGAATACTGTCTTAACACATGAAAAACAGCACAGGGGAAAATAAAATGGAAATATATGAAGTACAGTATGTTCTACTATTGTCAATTTACCTTTACAATTATGAAGGAATGTGACTATACTGTGAGAATTATATTTACCTGTAATCCATACCCTTTAATGGATTGTATATCTCATATCATTTAGTGACCATAAACAATAATTTTTTAAAGTAATGGAATGAAACAAAGATGTAACCTGACAGAATAAAAATAATGGACAAATTGATACAGACTATAATGGGATTATCTTTTTGGAAGTGAAGTTTTACTAAGAAGCTATCAATTAAACATAATAATAGTGCAAGAAAGAATGTAAAACTTGAATATTGATATTAAGAGAATATTCTAGGTGTTGAAAATGGTACAGCAGTATAAATGTTTTATTATTTCTGGAACTTCTTTTCAAGAATATTTTATAAAGAATGGGATGCTTGATGTGCACTTAAAATCTATTTTGAATATGAACTGAGATAAATACCTTTTTTAATTAATTCCCCTCTTACTTATTACCTTTGTAATTTTTTGCTAATTCCTTAAATTTTCTGCTGCTCAGTTTCCTCAAACTAGAATAATTAAAATAACTATCTTAAAATGTATTAAAGTCATCAATGAAAAGTGCTTTAGAAAAATCAGGTAGTAGAATACTTTTAATAAATTATAATTATTGATATTATAAAATGCATTCTCTCAAATTCTTTACATATTGATATAATAAACCATTTCCTTTAGCTAGCAGGAATATGTTTATAGAAGCTTCTTGTCTAGGAAGAGAAGAGTGATTTGTTTTCACATCAATCTTTTTTCAAAGGCATGATACCATCGAACACTCAAGGAGAAGCACTTTTATAAATGTCCTAGTGGTGGAACTGTTCTTTACGGACTGACATCATCATCAATCCTCCACACTATGTTAGAACACGCCTTAAGTATCAGATCATTTCTACTTTCAAGAACAAAAGTTACTTTATTAAATAAGTGTTTGATAAAAACTAGCACATTGAAAATATACTAGTGAAATATACTAGTTTTCAGTGAAAACCTGTAAAACCACTATTATGGAATTTCAATAAAATCGTGTTGCCCTCCTATGTAGGGTAAAAATTCAATAAAGTTGAGTAATTTGCAAGCAAATACTACCTGGCCTTGGGTGGTCATTCCACTGCTTTCTTTCTGTGTGAACTTGGACAAGCAACCACCCAACTTATGATTCTCATTTTAAAATAGAAGCAAAAATAATATTAGTCCCAGAGACTACTATGTGTATCCAAATGAAGTAATTTATTTAGAAAGATTGTGTATAGTATACAGAGAATGCAATTAGTCTAAATATCGTTTTCACTCATTATTTGTCATATGTTGTAATGAGAGGTGGTTTTATAGCCAAAGTTAGCAATTTCTTTAGTCCCAATGGAAATTTCAGGGCTAAATTCCCTCACATACAGGCACGCTTATGTGCCGATAAGCCTATGTATACTATCCTTTTCTTTTGTCATTTTTACCTTAACATATTGTTTGCATGATGTTTGCCACTTTATTTCTGATTAAAATGTAGGTCTTTCTATATTTTTACAGTTCACTCCATGAACATTACAAAGAACTGTCTTTAATAGACTTGGAAAGGGTTCCACATATAAATATAAAACAAAGCGAGGATCTGTTTCACTGACTCCCTCAAAAACTGATGCTAAGATTTTGTAAGAAGTTTAACTTAATACACCCCCGTATATAGAATCCCTGATATGTGGATAGAGGATATGTGTGAGAAGATAATAAAAATGTTTAATTTTAATCTCTAAAACAAATAAAAATTTGTATTAAAAACAGATTAAATGCCCGACAGAAACTTATTTATCTAGGGATAGATATTTTTGTCCCACCTCCTTAATTCGACAATAATTACAAATCATGTTTCACAAAGAAAGTTGAAGCAGTTGGAAGATAAATTTCAGAAACTCATATCTCTGCATCTACTTATCTGCCCATATACTGTATTGCATATTCTGCTTTCCAAGCTGATACTAATGAGGAGCTCTCCCTCATTCCATATAAGGTTATTTTGGACCTCGTACAAGACAGTCTGGACTTGTGCCTCTACCCTTACATAAAATATCTTCTATCAAGCTCTTAACAAAGTCTTTATTAATTTCATTGTTAAACTCAGTGGCAATTCTCAATTTTCATTGTCTTCAACTGCCAGTGGTAGCATTGGACCAGGTGGCTCACTTCCTTTTGATTTGTTCAACTTTTAAGGACACAAACTTTTCTTGAATTATTGTTCCTAGTGACTGCTTATTTCTTTTCTACTTTTTAATGCTGAAATGCATAAGGTTAAATAATTAGAATTTTTTTATCTGTATGAAATTGTTTTGGGACTTCCTCTTTTTGTTTTTGTTGTTTGAGATAAGATCTTGCTGCCTAGTTCAAACTGTCCTTGAATTTATTATATAGCCTACGCTGTCCTGGAATTAACAGTGATTTGCCTGACTCAGTCTCCTAAGTACTGAAATTACAGACATGCACCACCACACACTACTGAAATTGTTTTAGTAATCCTGTTCAATCATGTAACCTTACAGTCCAACTATAAGTGAAAGTCTGAAAGTTAAAATTTACTTGAGTTTTAAACTCAGAAAAACAGAATCTTACCTGCAACAATAATATTTCCACTTGTAAATGTAGCACACATTTCAAAATTAACATGAACTTCTCATGTGCACAAACCTATTCCATCAGAATTCCTTCTCATTGCATAATGACTTAATTCTTCCACTTTGGCATCTTTAACTTTTCTTTCTTCCATCTCATAGCTAATCTTATTAAAAGTTTAGTTAATTTTATATTTTTAAGGAAAACAACTAGAATTTTACCACATCTAACTTTGCCTCATTTTCCTCAAAATAATTTAATTATTAAATTATGCATTTAGTACACTTTAGTTCCTAAAAGTTCTTTGAGAATGCCATCCTCAGCACAGTACTGCCCTTCAGAAACTTAATTGAGATCCTTTGGCATATCTTTCTGTTTAATACCTCTAAATGACAATCCAGTTAAATACCATGCAGAAGAAAATACAAAGTCATAATAATGTCTTACAAATTGATACAAAATTGTACCCATACTCTATCCCACACTTAATTTCCTATTGTACTATCCATCCAATAGACCTAAATAAATTCTACATTTTCTTGAAAAAAATAAATACATTTCCAGTCTTTCTATATTTCCATATATAATAGGCATAAGTTATTTCCACAATGCCACAAGCCCTGATATTTGTATGATTGATTCTCGTTCAATCTTTCTTGTCAATTTTGCTCATACTATCTGCTGCATGACTCTTAATTTGCTTCCTTTCCCTAAAATTTTAACTCATCTTACTTACAGATGCATTTGTCATAGAGCACTTCTCACATTGTAAATGATATATAATTATGGTACTCATGTCTTACCAATTAAAATGTGGCTGCCACATTTAGGAATGTTTTCTGTTTTATTCACCATTATGTTCTTAGCAAATAGAGAACTACTTGATATATAAGTAGATGCTTAGTAAATATTTGGTGAGGGGGAAAAATATAAGAGTTATAGCTTAGATGGATAATGCAAAATGATGTATAACTTATAATTAAGACAAAACCTAATTGAATAAATCAGCCACCTATCATTTGTTTACTTTTTCTTTCAATAAGTGTGTAAAATAAAGCATAAATTAAAAAAGGAAAACTTCCATTAAAAAGAAGTATATATAATGTTCAGTATTTTCTAGGATTTTAAATACAAATTCTACAATTTATTTGTGGTACTGAGGATAGAATCTTGGACCTTGCCCATGCAAGAAAAGTGCTCTACCACTGAAATTTATCCTCTATTTTATGATCTTAACTAATAAAATTGACACAAATTTAAAATACAAAATGAAATATTTTTCACTGAATATTAAATTATTGTCTCTTAGATTAGTAGACTTCCCATACATTCTTATTACCAAGGCAAAGCAGCTGTATCTTTATACCTTTCTACAGCAGCCTTGTTTGCTTTGAGGTTTTCTATGCCCATCTTTCATGAAATTACATGAATCAGATTTTTTCTTATATTAACTTATTCATTT
>RJWM01040039.1:0-15489 GCA_004363535.1 Dasyprocta punctata
TATCATTTGTTTTTGTCTTGGAAAGTGGAGATTAAGTCAGGAGATCTATAGTCATAAATCTAGCATACATGTCTGTTTTAAATCACAGATAAGATTGTTTTACTTGCCATAATAAACATTGAAGCATCTCAGGCCACACCACAGCACAGAATAAAATATCTGCCAGCAAAGCAGGTCAGAGGGTCCCTTGTCACTTTTTTGCCATGGATCTCAATGGTAAAGGAAGTGCAGAATGAAAGCAAGCCACAAATCAGCAGAGAATTAACACATGCTATTGTTTTTGAGTTTTCCAAATATTTTCCACCTCCCATTGTGTTTTTCGTGTTTTATACTCCAAACTCCTGCCAAAACCTCCTCCAGTGACATTCTTCTTGGGTTCCTAAGTCATCTGGATAGCAAACAAGATTTCTCCTAGGTCATAAATTTCAAGGACATATTTATATGTGTTAAAAATGAGGAGATGACTAGAATATATATTTTTACCATTTGGGGGTCAAAAATTGATTTTTTAAAATGAGACTTTTGCTGAGTTTAAATGATCTACTTTTGATTTGTACTTTTAGGATGGGTTTCAACAGAGTAAATACTCAAAACACATCTAAAATGAAAACTACATGCCATCTGACTCTACTCAATGTAGAAATTAAGGAAAGGATGGATAGAACAAAATACTTCAGAAAGCCATACTACATTAACTGAGAGTGCAGACATAGACACAAAGCTCTTTTCCTGATATGTACATATATTTCTCTACCCATGGACAAACCATTCTTAGAAAAACTCTGCCTTCATCCCTTTTATTGAACACTTTGAATTTTCAGTGTGAATTTTTCCTGTTACTACAATTAAATTATCTAGCTAACAATAAGATATTTTTCCTTTCTTACTTATATTTATGGGAATTTCTAATATATCTTTCACCTTTCACATTAACTAAATTTCATAGCACCAAAAAAGATGACTAGCATTATAATTTAAATCCAGTTAGATTAGTTCTACCCTGCAGCCAAAAACAAACAAACAAAACAAAAAATCAACTGAAACAAAACCAAATCAAGAAAAAACAGGCAAGGGGAGTGAAGAATATTGTTCTAAAAGTTTAGCTGTTTATTTCTTATTATTTAGAATCTATATTCCACTTTATTTTGTTGCTTTTTAAAGTTGAAGTATATTCTGTGATTTTAAAAGATTATGAAAAAACTTTGAGAGGAAAAGAAAACATGTCTATGACCACACTAATATTTTAAACTCCTTTGGTATGCACAGATTAAAATCTATTGTAGTTTGTGTGTGGGATCTTGATTATGTAGCTATGCATTATTTTAACAAACTTAATGCAACATAAAGAACAATTGTTTAAAAATAAGAAGAATCATGCTCTTATTTTTGAGGTTGTGTGTTCATTGATGCCACTGATGTCATGAAGGAATATTTTATTCTCTAAAAGCCTTGCTATTTGGTTCAGAATTTTGTCTAAGATTGCCAATTAACAGTTTTGCTAGATCCAATCTCTTGTGCATGGAAACTGTCACAAGTGAAAAAATGAAAGGCCCCCATACCACAAACTTCAGATTGACTCTTCGACAGGTTGACTCTTGTTTTGACAAATGTCTAAAATTATAACATCTAACTGATTGCATTTCCACAAGGGAAACCATATAGGAAAATAGCCCTAGGCTATGAAAGTTACTGAAACTTTTGCTTTGGTTACCTTTATTTCAGGATCCAGCTTAGCTCTGTGTTAAAACTATTTTTTATTTTTACTTTCTCAAATAATTCATTACACCTGTAAGCCAATTAGCAGGCCATTTGAATTTCTGTAGTGTACATAGAAAGGACTGCTGGGGTGGAATGAATGCAGGCTAATGTTTTTCTCTCTCTTCCTTTCTTCTCTGCTCCTTCACCACCCTACAGGCTTGAGGAGAAAACCATCTATTAGTGGTTAAATATTAAATCTTACACTTGTCTTTAAAAGGGTAACTAAAAATAAATAAAGGGCAAGTTTGATTTAATATGCATTTAACATGGGAAGAAAGCCCCCTGTAATTGGGGTGGGTTACAAATTGGATGTGAGTGGGTGATGTGAAATGGTCAGCAGTCCCGTAGGAGTATTTAGGACATCTGAGTAACGTGGAAAGAAGCGTCCTACAGTCATGGGGTCATCTTTGGGGCTTATCTGAGGCCTTTGGCAACTGTCTCATTTCCAGGCCCTGTATTTCAAAGGGGATCTCCCCAAAGCTTAAAAAGCCCAGAGGACAGGATGGGATCTCACTATAATGGCAGTGGCATAGTGAACGAGGAGCCAAGAAGAATGCCGCTTAGGATGGTGCATAATTATTCTTCCAGATCTTTGACAGTTACTAGGAGGAAGAGGGGTTACATGTATTTGCCATAACTGCAGAGTGAGTGGAATTCTTCACAGCAGGTAGAATAATAGATATAATTAAGCTTAAGGAAAAGAAATCTTTTTATTTGGTGGGCATGCTGGGAATTGAACCCAGGGCCTTTCACATGCTAGACGTGTGCTCTACTGCTAAGCTATACCTTCAGTCCCATAGTGGCCATTTTTTATGGCCTCAAGTTGGTAGTACTAAGCTAAAGATGCATCTTAGCTGAATTCAAGTCATAACACATTCAGATGGTAAAGTTATGTAGAATGAGATTGCATCACGAAAGCTGATCTAAATTAACCCTTGACCTTTTGTAACTGCATATGGAGCATCTATCTAAACACTTGTTTTGTCTATTAGTAGACAAAAAATTTTCTGACTGAAAATGAATACTAAAATGCATGACATTCTTGTTCAATTAGTTGCTTTTGTAATAAGCCAATAAGCAATTTAGTCAACATTCCTTGGCCTTAGTTTCAACTGAAGCACCCAGTTTCCCAATTCATCCTTGCTGGCAAAACCCTTAATCATTATTCTAGTAACAAAATGAGAGCCAGCTCAGGGAATCAGTCTGAAATGACTTTTCTTGAACTTTAAACAAATAAATAATGCCTAAGTTAGAGTATATATAGTTCAAGAATGTCCTATAGCAGTGAAAGATTCCAGCGAGAATAGAAAGGAACATTTTAGATCGGGTGATAAACAATAGCACGTGTAACAGGTTATTAACTTTTCACCTTTTACTCCCTCTCTCCTTTAGCAATGTTTAACAAGGCTTTATTGATTACAATAGCCTTGATTTGTAAATAGGAACAAAAGATCACATTGTGGGCACCAGACCAGTCCTTGCATACAACATCTGCAAGCCAAAGACTTCATTAATAATTGATTTTAGGAGGATCGTATGAGGCCATATGGCCTGTCTTTTGCCAGCGTGCTTCATCACAATATATTGCTTGATTTATGAATAACTGTAGGGTATTAGTGCTGGAAGGCACCATGGACTGGAAATTAGAGAACCTATTCAGAGGCAGAGCCAGATGTTCTGACTCCTGTTATAAAGCCTTTGACACTAAATATATGTGGGATCGTCCATTAAAAGAACCTTAACGGTGGATGCAGACATAAAGAATCTGACAACTCAATGATATAAAATATTTCTCCAAGCAGGTCACTATGGGAGATCTCCAACCATTCCTGATTTCATCTTCAAGTGCCTCCATGAGACTGAATCTCTTCATCAGAGAATGAGGATTAGGTTTCAGAAATTGTTCAATGAGAAACACAGTCCCTGGCAAATAGGAAGTGGCCTCAGTGTTGAGCCTGGAACTCTATCCAACACTGTATAACATACTCACCTGGAAACTATAGTTTTTGCTGCTCACTAATATCCAGAAAGTCAGATGGCATTAGTGAGTCATATTTGCTCTTTTCCTAATCACCTGCCTGCTCACCTATGAAGAAGGTCATGGTACTGCACCAGCAGCCCTAGCTATTGTCTGACATCTCTGATACCTTGAGTATTTACGGACTGTGTTTCTACCTTGCCTATTGTGAGTAGACTGGATGCTTGGCTTCTAGTTTGGCACTGGTCATCCTCAGCTCCATGATGTATGGGCCAGTATCAAATCACTGCTGTCCTACCTGTATCTGACAAGCCGGACTCTTGTTTGCCTGGAAAAAAAGTTTTGATATTCAATTCATGACTGCTCACTTGTCTGAATTTATTGTAATTTACTGCTCAGGCCATGACTGTCATTGTAGATGGATTGGGCTGCTGTAGCATTCCTTGCTGGGGTCAACCTTCAACTATGACTGGTTTCATACAGCTGAGTGCTCTAACTCTTACACGAGGGATGTGTTTTTCATCTTCCTATGCTCGGCAGTGGCCACTACTACCTAGAGATGAGGCTACAACTTCTACTGCCCACGACTCATTGACACCCCCCAGTTATAGGGCAGTTATAGAGCTTCTTAGGGCTGCAAAGTGCCATGGCTCAACATGGAAAGAAATGGCAACAGTATCAATGACAGGCTCCACAGGTGGTGAAAGGAGGTGAGGAGGACAGAGGCATTGCCAAGGCTTGGAGTCTTGAGATAAAATACAGTGCAAACTGAGGCTATGAAGGAAGCCTGGGAAGACTTCTTGAAGACATTGAAAAATGTCCCAAAGTACAAAATAATCCAACCTTTCCAGCGCTTTGATGAGAGTAGAAGTTCCTCTTGACCCTTTTCCCACCTCCTGCAAATATGATGATCCCCTACTCTTCCTGCTTTCACAGGGATACTCTTTTGCCAGTTGTACATGCCCACAACTTCGGACACGCATAAGAAGGACCCATTGCCATGTAGGGGAACCAGCCTCTGCTGGGCATGGGTGCAGTTCCCTCTGTCATTTCCCAGCCCTTGCAGATTCTCCCTCTTCACTAGCTTCTACTCAGATAACACCTCAAATCTCAGCCTCAGGAAGGTGTGCTTTCCATCACAGTGAAGTGCTGGACTTTGAGATGTTGTGTGGCATGGTCTGGCCAGTCAGACTCTGACAGGCACAGATCTTATTACTTCCCACATGAGGGAGCCAGTGATCTGTGGGAAAACCACACCACCATATTTTATGTGGAGCTACCCACAATGACCTGGTATCTTAGTCCTTTTTTGTTGTTATAACAAAATATCTGAGATGAGGTTAATTTATGCAGTAAATAGGTTTATTTAGTTCATAGTTTTGGAGGCCTAGGGTATGGTACTGGCATCTGCTTGGCTCTGATGAGGGTCTTTTAGTTATAACCCAATGCAGCAGATGGAGAGATTACATGGCAAGACAAGTAATGACAGAAAGTCAGGATGCCAAGTCACTTCTTTTCATAACAACCCATTTTTCTGGGAAAACTAAGTCATTCCTGCAAGAACCAATCCATTCTGCATTAGTCCATTCAGGAAATTGGAGGCCCATGACCTAATTACCATCCATTAGGCCTTAGCTCTTAAAGATTTCTTCACCTCAACACTACCACACTGAGACCAAGCTTCAAGCACACAGACCTTTGGAAAATGGACTATAGATGATCAATAGCACCCCACAACCTTCTGGAGAGCCTCTTAGTGTCTGTGCTTCTGTCTCTTTCAACTTCTGCCTTCATTGGAGCTATTATGCCACGGATTCCAGTCAAACATGTCCCTCACAGAAAGGCATTTTCTGAAGTAGAGGAAGAAAACCAACCTGTTGTCTAGAGTGTTATTGTGAAATCACATTGGTGCTGCTGGCTGTTTCCTTGCTAGTAGAGATAGTTTTCTTTAAAAAAAAACAAAAGTTTTTCATGTTTTCAGTGCTAAGGATCAAACCCAGAGATTTGCACAGGCTGGGAAAACACCCAGATTGTAAATATTTTAGGCTTTATGGGCCACACTTTCTCTCTGGCAACCACTCAGCTCTGACATTGTAGAGCAAAAACTGCCACAGAGAATATGTAAATGAGTAAGTATGACTGTATTCCTATAAAACTGATTTACAGAACTAGGCAGTGAGCCGTAGTTCTCAGATACCTGGGGTATTACTATGCTCCTTCCAGGATGCTCCTGAAAAGTGTGCTAGACCTTATTTTGTGTCAAGCAGGCCATAGAAGTGCAGATAGAATCTCAGCTCTTCCAGAATGGCAACCCTGCCTATGTCAATTAAAGACAATGAGTTCCTTCCGGGACTTGTCCCTTCATATCTGTGTTTTAAGGACATTCTGCCTCTTTTTTCTGTCTCTATTTAAACACCACTCCCTCTTCAAGGCTCCTGATGATTCAGACCCTAGATCAGATCAGCTCTTTCTGTGCATGTTACCTCTAAGTTTCCTAAGAGTAGATCATAGTCATTGCCTAGCACTGTCAAGGCTCATGCTCCATTTATGGTCTGATATTTTACAGTTATTCAGCTGAACTTATTCTCCAGGGGTGCTTGTTCCCAAAGGTGAGTCCAATGAATAAACAATTATTTTTGGTTGTGGAACCCACCTTATCATAGGTACTCTGGAGATCTGGTTGTATAATAGGATCTGTGACCAGAGTTCTCAATCACAGTCTACTTGGTCTCACCTTTTTTGACTGTTTAGAGTTTCCAGATTCAATCAGTTGAGCAGTTAAAACCACAGAATAGACATCCTCAGAAAAGCACACATGGAGATGAAGTGTTTGAGGCTTTCATGGTCACTAGCTCTGTTTATAGCTGAGAAAGCTGACCCTATATGCTACACATTTGTATAGTTACATGCTTTGGGTTTCTGAGAGCCGCAGGGTCCTCAGAGGCAGCTGTGAGGACTGAGCGCCAGTGGAGCTGGATTAGGAGGCAGGGAGTGGAGGAGGCAGCCTTACCTTAGGTCACTCCCACCTCCCTGTGATCAAACTGGAAAGAGTGTTTAGAAACGACACACCCAAACCTACAAGTCAACTCCATCTGGCCAGGAAAAAGCCACATAAGCCTGTGTCCTAGTAACTTTCTCACTGAGACACAACACCCAGTACTCAAAATTTAAAAGAGGAGAGGTGTATTTTGGTTCCCCATTTGTAGAAGTTTTACTTCATAATATACTGGCTCTAAGGCAGGACAGCATGACAGAGGAGTATGCTGAAGGACAGCTGTCACTTCATGGTAGACAAGTAACAGCGAGAACAAAGAGAGGAACTGGGAAGGAATTAATACTCTTCTGGGCCACGTTTCATGTACCAGACTCTACCTCCGGACAGTAAGTGAGCTACAATGCTCTTATCACCCAATCACCTTCCAAACACATGAAGTTTGGGGTCTATTTTAGATCTAAACCATCCCAGTCTGGTTATCCTTTGTGGTCTGGCAGTGCAGCCTGAGAGGCATGAGAGTCCAGGTTGCTCCCTGTCCCCTGGGACATTCACTTAATGAATGGGATGCTAAGCTTGACATAAAATTCCACAGTAATAAATAACATCAGGCAATGCATTGTATCATGATTTTAGGTTCTAGCTTTATGAGAAATTTCTAAGATCATTTGGAGAAAAATGTTAGCCTAGCCACATAGTTAGCATTATCTATTGCCAAGTCATGGAAAACAGAATAGAGTTTTGCAGGACCTTACACTTGAATGAATGTAGCTAATAAAAGAAATAAAAGTAGGAGTGGCAGTATTGTCTTTTGAGTCAAGGTTTTAGGAAATAAATGCCTGTATAAACAATGCAGATGTAGAAAACACTGACTAAGTTCATAAACAATGTTCTTATAAAAATGTTAACCTTTAGTTAGAATTGGCTGCCACTATTGTCTATTTTATTTATTAAAAACTTGTTTTTGTAGTACTGGGAATTTACCCCAGGGCCTTTCCACTGAGCCACCTCCCCCCACCCTTGAGACAGGACCTTGCTAAATTACTAAATTGTCCAGGCTCGTCTCCAACTTGCTATCCTCCTGCCTCAGTCTCCTGGAATGCTGGCATTACTGGTGTGTTCCATCATGATTGTCTTTAAATGATATCTACTTACGATTGTTTCCTCTGGTACCAATGGGACTGATGTCTTTGCAAAGCCAATAGAATGAGAATTTTCTAGAAATCTGTACACAAAACAAGAAAAATCTTGCTTCAGATGCTCTTTCATGCTCCTTTTTTCTTTATCTTGTGGTGATTTACTTTAGCCTTTGTCTCTTTTTATCACCTTTTAGTCTGAAAAAATTCTATTTCTTGTAGAAGAACTTTAAAACAGAATGCCTATTAAATTATTTTCTCACTTATGAAGTAGCCCATTTTGGATTGGGATATTATCAGAAAAGACAATTGTGAATATTCAAATTGTCTCAGAGAATTTATGCCAGAACAAAACTGGAAGAAAACCTAGAAAATTTCTAACTTAGAATTATTTTATTTTCCTAAAAAGATATTTCATGTTCTTATCCAACTCTTTACCACAAAGAAATGGAGTGGGAGCCAATATGTTCAACTTTTTGCCCCAACAGTGTCAAATAATTCATTTTCAAGGATTCTGCTTCACTAGCTGTTAAATGAAGTGAATCTTTTATGAAGAAAATATTCATAAAATTAGCTTCAAAATGGCTGAAATGACCAAAGTACCTTTTTTTCCTAAAGATCTCATAGTCTTTTTGCTGTGGCTTATAATTTGATGAAATCTGATTGCATATGAAGGTCAAGTTCTCCAGGATGACATCTAAATATCTTTCTATTTGAGGTCAAAGTCACCTTTCTACCTCACTTCTCATCTTTCTCCTTTCAGAGTTCTTGATCCTTCATTTCTCAATGAACCTTCCTGACTCTGAACTTTTATTCCTCCTGTTGTTTCCCCTCCCCCATACTGCCCAGCATGCCCCGCCCACTTCTTAAAAATCAAAGGCCACTTTTATGCAGTGTTGTCTACTCTTGGTAGGATGAATTGTCTCCTTTCCTTTGTGCTGTCTTATAGCAGAGTATTTGTCTCCTAGAACAGTTATTTGTTTACACATTGTTTTCTGTCTCCAAATGTATGGTCCTGAGGATGGAGGAATGTGTCTGGCCCCCCAAACATAATAAGATTGCCAAGTGTCTGAGAGCATGAAAGATGAATAATAGATATTCTTGACTGAAATTTGTCCACACAACTGTTCTGAACAATGTCTAGAATTATTTCAAAGGCAGCCAGAATGTCCTAATATGGTGATAGGACAGGTATTATATCTACCTGGTTGAATTTAAGAGTAATCTAGTTGTGCATAAGAAAAGATGAAAATGACTTGGCACACCAAGTGAAGAAAACCTGAAGTCAAGATTAAGAATGTTATTTTGCTGAAAACATGAATCAAGCAATGCTGTCTTGGAAAATGAGGGCAGGGAAGGTGAGTGAAATGTTTTTTCATCTCCCTGTAGTATATGGAGTTGGATAGAAAACTAATAAATTGCCACTAGATGATGCTGTTTCCTCACCTGGAGATGAGACTTGTTACCCTAGAGGCCCCAGACCACAGTGGCAAGAGTGCTGCCAGAGCCTGGGACAGATCTGTTCCAGCTCTGTGCCTCCTTGGAAGGAGCAGACCTCTGAGACTCCCTGGGATTTCTCATTTGCAGAACAAAGAATCTTGGATGTGGTGATTTCTGAAACCTTTCCAATTATTTTTTGATAATTTTAAAAAGAAAATTAAGACATTTGAAATGCTGTATACCTTTTAGGTAAGCATACTTCTTTTGTGCACAAGTGTCGATTTTTGTTTAGCCAAATATCATTTAGATAATTAGACTCCACAAAACATATGGGGCAATCATCGATGAACAATGGGACACCTGTGTACACTGTTATAGTTTCTGGGCCTACACATTTCCCAGGCAAAATCTTATTTATGTTCTCAGTGAATTGTGGAGCTAGGAAGAGTTTTAGAGGTTGCGTAGAGAGGTCAGCCCTAATATCTAAGCATAAACTTCTCCAGGAAAAATATTCTTTCCTTTCTTGGTCACTCCTCCTTTTAGGCTCTATAGTTTTGGAATGGTGTCTTTGGCTTCAGCTCAGCTCTGCCTCATATTCTCTTACGTGGGTAATGGATCTGATGCACGAGTTCTGAAGCTGGCTTAAATCTCCCTGAGTCACTGAGTCACTGAATGACATCGATACCTAGTTGTGTCATGTGAGCTCCTTTGCTTACTTACTCTGGTGACCGAGACCTATAAAGAGTGCTTTTCCCTGTGTTTGCTTCAGATGTTTTTAGTTACACAGAAATTAAACTTCAAGGCAAGAATATGGTGGTAGAGCCAACTTGATCATTGTGTTCATTCCTCTCCCCGAACCAATGGAAGCATTGTGTTCCTGTCTCTGCCAAGTACGGGCTGTTAGTGGAGCCTTAGTAGGTCTAGGACAGAGAAGGGATCGCTGCTCTTCCTGGTGAGTGCTGAAGGTCATGAGTCTGCTGCATCTTTCAGTAGTTGTAACAGTTATTTATTCCTCATAAACCTACGTGACACCACTAAAACATTATCTCAGTAGGGCAAGAGAGTTGCTGGCTGTTAAAGAGAATTTGCAAAATAAAAGGAAAAGAAACAGAATATGAAAACTGAAATATTTTAGTCTACTGCTTACAAAGGTGTATCATATCTTTTTCCATCTGAAAAAGGTCAATGGACTTCAATTTTGTTTTTCCACTTTATTTCCTACACCCTAATTGTGACAGTTGTTCAGTAAATATTTAAGTTCTCTTGCTTTAAGAAGAAAAATGAAAATGACAATGATCTGTGAATGTGCCAGTAACTCCTAATCCTCCCCATCCCCGTGACCCAGCAAATTCTCTCACTAGATCAGTTCAGCTCCAGTGTTCACAGTTAACAAGGTTTCATTAGTGCTGAAAAAAAATTTGCCTTTGCTTCCAAACACAGGACTAAGCTCTGATAGGGCCTCAGCAGGGAACAAATTTTCCTTTTAAAAAATCTTTTTGCTTCCCTGGTGTGTAATCTTGTCCTTTGAAATAGTTGCAATCAGAACAAATTACCTAAAGAGTAGGGGATGAAAAGATTTCATAGTCAGTGTGGGTATTTTGTAGTTTTCTTTAACAGTTGGCTTTCCCTTAGTAATTTAAAATGATCCAGGAAATCTGTATGTCCTTGGCAATGCTTTTCTTAAATGTGCAAGCTCAGCTTTGAAGGTGACAGTCATTGTTTCAGCTGGAGCTCTGGAGGCCTGGAAACCTTGCTTTGTTTCTCAATTCCCTCCTTCAGCAGGAACTGAGTGGAACTTCTCAGACAATTGCTGCTGTGGTTGGAAGAAAGTCAGACCAGAAAAAAGGAAAGAGCTTTGTGGCTGGTCTAGGCCCAAATTCCACATGCTTAAGTCAGGTGTGTCCAAGTAGAAGTCAGGACAGGTCATCTTTGCAACTGTCTTTAATAAAAAGGAGGCCTTCAGAAGCTAGGAGAGTCCTGGGTCTGACATACAACCTCAATCTTTCAGCAGCTAAGGTTGGGAGTCTGCCAGCAAAGAAGATAAAGAATGGTGTTTCTTAGACTCTGTCCTCAATTTTCCTTAGCACTGTAGCTCCACTGGGACCTGGGTTACTGTCAGGAAGACACCTCTATGTAAAATGCACAGGGCACTCTGCACCAGCTTCAGGGCCGATCACACCCACGCTGGTCTGTGTGTGTTGAAAATGAGTGTTTGCTTGCTAAGGTCAGGGAGATAGAGAAAGTTTCTGAGTTCACTACTGCTCAGCAGATGCTTCACTTCTGGGAAGAGAGACTGAAAGGTCATTGTGGGAGTTTACGGTATCTTTGGGGGATGCTGGGAGGGAACATGAGCCACTTCAGTGTCATTTCTGAGCTTTGTACTTGCTTGCTTCATATATACTAGGGATGTGTGAAAATTTGAGAGGTTAGCTTTCCAGGACTAACCAATGTTTCCCCAGATTCACTCAGAAGACCATAGGAAGTATATGGAACTGGGGCTCAAGGGAAGGGTCATGGCTTAGTTCAGGGATGGAGAACCTTTTAGAGCTTTCAATGATGCAAACAACCCATGGTAGCATGTGTGCATAGGTTCACCACTCCTGGCCTAGTCACTAATGGAAAGTCAGGTGAAGAAGAGCTGACACCTATCAAAGCATCATCTTCCTGACTCTTTCCCTTTCTTTGCAGGGCTGTATGGGAGTCAACAACAGAAACAACTCCCTTGAACATATTAGCATGAATTGAAAGAACAATTGAACAGAGGTTGGAAGGACTCCTACCGGGACCTACTATATCTCCAGCCCCATGTTGCCCAAAACTAAAGTGCTTATGATAAGGGGCATATTCTACAATCTCTGTGGAGCCTTCAAGAGGTGGCAAAGACTCAGCTGTGAAATGGTAGGGATTTAAACAAGAAAAGGTTTGGGCAGCAATTTAAGAAAGTGGATCAGCACTTTCTAATGAATAAGAACACAAGACCTTAAAAATAGGGGACACAGAGTGTTCAAATCAGGGTGTGTCTGAGTGGGAATCATGCAGGTCATCTCTATAGATGTATTCAATCAAAATGAGACACTAAGGAGCCAGGATGGTGCAGGGGCAGAGACACAACCTCTGCCTCTTAGCAGCTGAGAGATTGGGTGCCTGCCAGCCAGCTTGGTCATTGGGGAACAGAATGCAGGGCAGAAAGTTCAGCCATTGGTGGCTGAGAACTCTAAGGTCAGAGCAGAGTAACTAATTTTATCAAGGTTATTGGACCAAGTTCAAGATGAGGCCCAATATCCTATCTTCTCCCTTGGAACAATGCAGAAAATCTATTTCCTCAAGTTACTTTAATGTTGGGTACTTCAGATATTCATTTCTATCTTTAGTGAAGTTAATTTTTAATATACTTGACCAAAAGCTATTGAAAAATCCAGATATTAGCTGATGTTCAGAGTAATTTTAAATATATGACAAAGTATAATTTCTAAATACATGACAAAGTATAAAATCATTGGCTTTTCCCTTGAACATAAAAACAAGTAACATTACTAACATCAGTTCAAATAGAGACTCATAAAAAGAAGTGTAATTGCAAATTTTAACAGCTGCAAATGAGCTACATCTAGCACAGATTCATATAGTAGCCTGAGCAAAGAGACATGATGAATCATGAGCGTCTCTATCAAACTCTGAATAATATGTCAGTTTCTAAAATTCATCTCGAATGTATTTATGCAGAGTCATTTCAAGATGCTTCTGATATGAATCTTGTCCTGAGCAATAGGACTGTTGTGGGGATATTCCAACTAGGGGACTGAGAAACCCGCTCTCTTAGCAATGGAGACAATACAAAACATAGTCCATCCTGTTACACAGAAAGCTGTAATTACTAGGTGGGCCAAGGAAGTGCTGGTGGAGGAGAAAGCACATAGTGATGAGACTGTTGTGGGTACCTCTGCTGAACAACTCCTTGAACGTTATCAGTATTTTTCCCTTTTTAAGTTTCCTTAGAGGATACAGTGCTGGCAGAATATTGACTATTATTAAAGCTGAGTGGTAGGTAAAAGCCATTTATGATATTATTTTTATTTTTGTTTTAAAATTTCTATTATAAAATTTAAAACATTTCTTCAAAAGGGTTCCCATGAAATTTTTTTCAATAAAAAGAAAATATTTCAGAGTCTCACATTCTCATTGCTCTTCTCAATTGGGAATCAACTAAATGAAAATACACAGATATAACCATTATTACATATGTCCATTATTATCCTAAGTTTTGTAAATTTATATATGCTTATTGCTTATATTTCTAGTTTTTAAGAGAAGTTGAACAAATGTGTATCTTTTCTAAAGAGAGTATCTTTTCTACTAGTGCTTATGTGCTGAAAAATTCCATTAGGATATGGAAAATAGGCACTGAAAAGTCCACTTTCCATCTATGGAACAGACTTAGGAAATGACTCTTAATTGAATTCACCCTCCCCAAAATACATTTGCCTTTTATGATACTGGCCATATTTCATGTGGAAGAACTCCAGTGAGCATTGATTCTAGCTCAGTGGTGTGCTCTGTAATACAGTGCTGCAAGATTCCTGGAAACTCAGATTCAAGGAGGAATAGTGCTTGGTTTAGCAACATATCCATCATTTTCATTTTATTAATTAGCTCTAAGTTGTGAGTGAAAACTATAATCTATCCTCTCTGGTCAAATATTTTTAAAAATCTGTTTGAAAACTCATTATGGCTGGTGTGTGTATATGTGTGTGTGTATCTGTGTTCTCTTTTAGGAAATATAAGTATTTGGAGAATAAATTGGTGAATACTAAAAAGAACTATAAAAGCAATCTATTTGTTAATTGAGTACATTCATTCAGTAAGGAAATATTTTTGATGTGTTTTATGAGCCCGGTACTGTGATGGGTGTTGAAAATATAGACAAGAGCACAGCTGTGTCCTCATGAGCTTTTCACACTTGCATGAGAGGAAACGTGAATCCAAATGCACAGGTGACCACATAATCACACATGCTGCTGAGGGCATGAGAGGAGGAAAGTGTGCCTTGTGAGTGTGCAGCAAGGCATTCTTGTCTAGCTTGGGGTTAGGAAAAATGTCCTGGGAAGATGACACATGACCCAATATCTAGGGATAGGAAGAATGCCAGATTGAAGGACATGTCCTTGAGGTGGCTTTGCCTTTGGAGAGAAACATGGCATTTTGGAAGCTCTAAGACGCTGAGGTAGCTGGAGCATAGACAACAGATGGAGACCAATGAGCAGTATGGCAGGTTAGTGAGGCAATGGGAAGCTGAACCAGCAGGGTCACAGATCCCATGGAAAGAATCTGTTCTTTATCTTAGGAGCAATTGGAAAGTCTATTAAGGGTTATAAGCAGGGGTGCAACATGATCTAACTTTCCCTTTTACAGTGATCACCTTGACTGGAGTCTTGAAGATGGATTAGAGTAGGGCAGGAACAGCAGCAGCCCTGGGAGATAGGCTGGGATGCATCAGTGATAAGCAGCCTTTGGACCATGGGTTGGGAATGTGGAACTGCACTAAAATATCGTCTCGTAGTTTCTAAGATCACAAAGTGTGGGAATCTTATTTGTGAGTGGATGTGATGAGTTTTATAATAAAGGTGAGTAGAACACACTCTATGAGCCCAGCAGGCAGAACAATTACATTTGACTTGAAGGATTCAAGCAAGGTGCATAAGGGGGTGTCTTGAGTACTTTTCTCTTGTTGCTGAGACAAAATACCTGATGCCCAAAATGAAGGAAGAAAGGTTTATTTCTTACAGTTTTTGGAGGTTTCAGTCCATACTCAGCTGGCTCCAAGGCAGGGTGGCATGGCTGAGGGGCAATTGTTCATGGCGGCTGCAAATGGAAAGAGCGAAAGGGCAAAAGAGGGAGAAAAAAGCACACCTTCTTCCCTCCCTTATATAGTATGCCGGCTCCACCCCTGGGTGGGTGCAGCCCTCACACTGCCAATCCCAGCACTAGGCAACAAACCAATCACAAATGCTGGATTCAGTCACTTCCATGCCTGCATGAGGCTTGGGGGGCCACCTAGACACAAACCAGGGAGTGACATCTGGTCTGGAGCATGAGAAGTGAGTAAGAGCCAAAGAGGAAATTCAAAATTATTCTAAGGAAAGGTGCAACAAGAATAAATTTCAAAGTAAATTTGAAATGTTCTGGAA
>RJWM01040040.1:0-15733 GCA_004363535.1 Dasyprocta punctata
ATAATCTAGAGATTTACAGAGTCAAAACCTAAGTAATCATCAAAATAAACTAAATAGATTTAGGGAACAATTTTCTTATGAGAAAAAATGTATTTATATTTTTTGAATTTAAAATGTCTTGAGTACATTTCCATATATTTTAATTTTCTAGTCCCATTACATGTCCTATCATCACTGCACACTCCAATTTAAGTGAATCTCTAATTTCAAGAACTCTTCCTGAAACATCTGCCACATTACCTGGCAACATTATCACTATGGTTTAAACCCATCTGAGAGCAAACGGTTAGCATCTGTTTTGAACACAGCAGGAGAAAAAATAGATAAATCTTGATTATGATCAACACTGACACATACATAGGCAGGCCTAGACATATTTCACAAGTCAGCATTAGTGTATTGTTTCTCTTCACACTTTGCATATGTTGTGAATGGCAAAATATGCATAGGATGCATAGAAATTAAGAAGACAATAACCAATTTAAAGCATTAAATCTACAGTCTTTGAATTAGATATCAAAGCCTATGTAAAATCATAAGAGCTTTTAACTCTGTCCTAATAGAAGAAGAGAACCTGCCTGGTAGGCAGGTTACCAATTGCTTGCAAATAAGCTCCTGAGTACTTTCAAACTACCAAAGGGCCTGAATAATTATAAACAGGGTGTGTTTTTCTACCACCGCTGAAGCTCACTGATTCCTTTGTTTGTCACTTCTTCAATTAAGAATGATACTAGAATGTTTCTTGGATAAAAGTCAAGAATAGTGACTGAGCTTCTTCCAACATCCCTTGCACCAGTGAAAGGAACTGATTTTATTTTTATCACCAGATTTGTATTTGCCTTCTAGAGTATAGTCTTTCAAAAAGATACTATTAATTCTTTCCCTCCTAGACACACACATTGTCCTACCTGTCACAAAGTAGAAGGTACTTCTACTCCTTTTGAATTGGGCTGGCCTCACAAGTTGGCCTTATTAATAGAACATAGAAGAAGAAATATTGTGCCACTTCCAGGCCTACAGTTTACAAGTTGTACTTTCTCTTTGGGCATACCATAAAGAAAACTGAGCTATACTACTGAGTATGGAGAGGTCATTTGAAGAGGGAAGCCATGTGGAGAGGAAATAAGCTACCAAATATATCAACAAGTTCTTGTTAGGATTTCAGAACAACTCCTAGATAGATGCAGGTGATTGACTGACTTTAGTCAATGTCACGTAGAGATATTCCTCATCCCAGAATATAGTATCTTGGTAAATAATCTATGTGGGTTTTGTTTCCAATCAGTATTTTATAGAGGAAGTGATGGTTTTACAAAGCAGTAATGGAAACATACACCTAAAACCCAAGAAGTCAATATTTATGATAAGCGTATTGCAAGACTTTAGGTCTACTACTGGAAATAAGGTAAGTATGAATTTAGTTCTTGAAATGCATAAAGATGAGAAATTTGAATTTAAAAATCCCACTTGCTAAGGCCCAGATGTATCTACGACGAACAGTGAGAATGTTCAGTTAAGAGAATACCTGTCTTCACTGTGTGATCACTCTGACTCTCTGAAATACAAATTAGTTTATCAGTTTCCCTTATTTTCTCATGCCCCAGAAAACCTGTCAGCATTTTCAAGTATTCAAATTTTCTTCTTCAAAGAAACTGTACAACTATGTATATATATGTATTCCATGCCATGATCTTCTGAGGACTAAACTTATCCACAAACAAAATTCTTTTCCCACTGAGACATTTCTTTTCAGATCCCTGGCTTGTACAAATGAAGAGATTATACACTCTGCACTTAGTCATCTGTGCCTCTTATTCTGTTTATACTATTGTTAAAATATTTTATGAGAAAACTGAATGTTAACATTTCATAAGTAGGTGAGATTGCTAGTAACTACTTAAATTCAGTGCATTGTTTCAAATATCTGACTATTGTTAATGTGACTTTTATTCGCATATCCCTATATATAAAACAAAAACCTCCTCATCATGCATAGGAGAGCTCTGTTTTCTTAGTCAGTTTTGTATCTTGTCTGCCTCATCAATTTTTGTAGCCATGCCACACTCACATAGAAATACTACTACCAATAATGATAATAAACCAGTAAACACAATAAAATAACGGAAAAAGCTGGTCTGTGCCATTCGTGGATGATGGAAGGGGTGGGGGAGAACTGGGGCTGCACCAGAAGGTGATTCCCTGTCTGGAAACCAGCACCATCTGCCAGCTGCTACCAGAGTGGGGAAAGCCCCACCCAAGCCTCTCTCCATGAGTCTGCGCCATTCAGGGACTGTGGGCAGGGGGCAGGGGAGACCCGCAACCTCACAAGGAGGTTATTCCCATCTGGAAACCATATCATTTTCATTGTTTTGTTGGGTTGGGTTTTATTCTCTTTTGTTTTGTCTGATTATGTTAAATCTGATACATGAGCAGCTATTTGAAAGATAATAAGACATATTATGGTAGCCATTTTGAATTTTCTAGTGGCTTGTTTTGAAGTCCTTTATTGCATTCACTGTTTTGGTTTTATTGTTTCTTTTCTATTCCATTCTGTTTGATTTTTACTATGTCTGAAAGTATCTGCAGCTATTTTGAAGGCAACAAAAGACATTATGGTAACTATTGTTGGTTTTGCAAGGTTTTAAAGTCTTGTATCACTTATGCTGGTTTATTTTTCATTGGTTTTATTCTGTTTTATTTTCTTTGATTTTATCCTCTTTAAAATAAAATTTAAAATTAAAAAAATAAAACAAAAAAATTAAAAAAAAAACTTAGACCTCAAATTTGAGATCCAGGTACTCAGTGTCTTCTAAGACTCAGAACAAATCAGAACCAACAGCCTTTATTTTGCCTTTACCACAAGCCTATCATGGTATATTAAATGTTACTACCTAGAAACAGAGAAAAAATATGTAGAGATCCCCACTTGCAGAGCATACATATTGAAAGCTGAGAGCTGAACAAAAATAATTAGAATCACCCATCATATCAGCCTCTCATACTGAATAAAAGACTCAACACCCCATCACTGGAGAATTACTGCTATGCAGAAGATATTTTAAAAGCTATAAAAGAAAGAAGTTAACCGACTAGCCAATGCAATTATGAAGTTCTCTTTTAAGGAAAGACATTGAAGACACTTGCCCACTTGCAGGCTAATCCAGTAACTTTTTGGCTTAATACCCAACTTACAAATTGCACATTCTTTTATTTCATTGTATTTTTCAAAAGAATATTCATTAATATAACTGAATGGCTACATATATAATTGTCATATGTGATATAGAACTCTGAAACCTTAGTCACTTTTACTAGATACAAAAATATAATTGATAAATAGAACTGTCTGATATAAATACCATATTATAATTTCAGAATGAATGAAAATATTCTCTGGAAAATAAATTTGTCTTTAAATGTTTATTTGATCTATTTTTTTCAGGTAAGATTGTAAGAAACAGCAACATGATAAAGTAAAAGTCTTAGTCCAATTGAAGTTTTAAAAATATTTGTTTTGAATGCTGACCTTTTCAGTGAAATACAACTCACAGTATGATTTTCATTTTCCTATATAATCAAAACTGTAATACCTATATGGAAAATTTTAGAAGTATTTGATATTGATAATTCTCAAGTGGGTAGAGTTATGTATGGAATAACTTAAGGGGAAAAGATCTCCCAAAGTCTTTAAAGATCTTAAATTTATGTACTGTGATTATAAAATTTTCATTTAAATTTGATATAACTGAAGCTCTTAAAGAGGCACATTGAAATGACAGCACTATAGAAGGTACATGAGTAGAGAACAAGGCCACACCACCAAGCAAGCCCAGTCTGAGAACCAGTACTATGTGCAGGTTGCTGCCAGACTGGAACAGACAGACCCCAGCCCTTTCTGGCATGTGGGCTGACAAACAAGAAGCACCAATTTCCCCACACACACCCACAGTAAGTGACTGGCTTATCCAGAGAAACACAGACTGTGATGATAGGTATGGAGGTGAAATGCAATTGGATGCCTGTGGTGTTTTGTTGTTTCACTAACATTGCAGGTCTAGGGCCAGTGGTCTGATCATAGGTTCAGAGGATAGTGGTATGCAGTGTGACATCTAGGAGAGATCTACTTCTGAGGGTTGCAGTCATTCTTGATTCCCTATGGTTTTGTTTTGGAAGTCCTACATCATTTCCATTGTTTTGTTGGGTTGGGTTTTATTCTCTTTTGTTTTGTTGATGGTTATGTCAAATTTCATGGCAGAAGCAGTTATTTCAAAGATAGCAAGATATACTATGGTAGCAATTTTGGATTTACTATTGACTTGAAGTCCTTTATTGCATTCATTGTTTCATTTTTATTGTTTCTATACTTCTATTCTGTTCTATTTCATTTTTACTGTCTGAAGTTATCTTGTAGCTATTTTGAAGGCATCAAAAGGCATTATGGTAACTATCATTGATTTCATAATGCTTTGAATTCCTGTATCTCTTACACTAGTTTGTTTTGGTTGGTTTTATTCTGTTTTATCCTCTTTAAAATAAAAAGGAAAAAAATAAAAAAGAATATACATGGATTCTATGCCTTATTCAAAACTCTCCCAGTAAAAATGCCTAGGAAATTTCCCTTCTCTTTGGCTGTCCCAAGCATCTCAACTAAACTATATCTTTCATCTCTCCCTGTGAGGTATGATGGAAGCAATTCTGCCCCTCTGAAACCCATTGAAAGTCCAAGAGTTTTAGATCAAGCCTCAGTATTTCACCCTCCCATATGCTCCAAAACTAAGCTCAAAATGAATTAAAGACTTAAATATATGACAGTAAACTGTAAAATTGCTAGAAGAAAACTAACTTGACCTTGTTCTTGGCAATTATTTCTTGGCTAGGAAGACAAAAAGCACAGGCAGCAATAATAAAATGAAGTTAGCGGGCATTACATCAACTTAAAGAATTTCTGCACAGCAAAACAAATGATCAACAAAATCTAAAATCAAAATATGGAATAGAGAAGATATTTTCTTTTTTTGTGAGAAAATATTTTCAAGCCATATATCTAATAAGAGGTTAACATCCAAAAGGTCTAAGGCATTCTTATAACTCAATAACAAATAATCCAATTAAAACTTGGACAAAGGCCTAAATAGACATTTCTCCAAAGAAGAAATACGTAACCAAAAGCTGTATACAAAGACACTAATCATCTGGGAAATGCAAGTCAAAATCACAATGAGGTATCACATGCTACCTGTAAGAACAGCTATTATCAAAAGACAAAAGATATCAAGTGATTGGTTTAAAACATTAGAATGGGAATCCATTTATACTGTTGAGAGGAATGTAAAATGATGTCATCCCCCATTAAAACTACTATGGAGTTTCCTCAAAAAATTACAAATGGAATGGGTAATCCAGCAAGACCCAACAATTCCAATTCTAGGCACACTGTCATCCCTTGGTATGTAAAGTGAATAGGTCCCAGGACCCTCCTTGGATAGCCAAAGCAACGGGTGCTCAATTCCCTTATAAAAAATGGCATAGTATTTGCAAATAATTCATACACATTCTTCTGTATACATCATATAATTTCATTAATTACCATCCATCATACTCTTGAATTCTAAATAATAGATAGTTTTGTGCAGCAATATTTAGGGAATAACAATTAAAAATAAATATATACATTTTCATAACCACACAGTTTTTAAAATACTTTCAATCTAAGGCTGTTTGAATCTGCAAAGTGAACCCTGTAGAAGTGGAGGGCTGTGTACCCAAAACAACTGAGGTCAGAATTTTAATGAGATAGCTATACTCCCATCTGCACTGCATATTCAAATTATAGAAAAACTCAAATGTTAATCGATAGATGAATACATAGTCTACGATACATAGGTATAATGCAATAGTATTCAACCTGAAAAGAGAAAAACCAATTCAACTATTTGTAACACACAATACAGACGAGCCTTGATGGCATCGTGTTAATGAAAGAAACCAGTCACACAAGGACAAACACTGCTTGATTCCACATACATGACATATCTAAAGTAGTCAAACTCAAAGAATCAGAGTATAGAGTGGCTGTTACCAGTAGATTGTGGAGAAAAGAAAATGGGGCCCAGTGGTCTGAAGTTCCAGTCATAAAGAAGATCTTACAAGCATAGAACCCACAGTCAATAATACTCATTAAGAATATTTGTTAAAAATTTATAATAAGAATTCTTACCACAAAACAAAACAAAACAAGTGGACACAGGAAACTTTTAACAGTAGGGACATGCATGTTACCCTGATCAGGGTGATGTTTTCATGGGTGGATGCATTTGTCTAAATTCAATAATATATCAACATACAAGTCAATAAATCTGTTTTTTAAAAAGCATGCAAAATGTTTCATCCATTTTAAGGTAAGTTTTTCATAATATTAATTTTCATAAATATAAACAGTCCTGTAATCTTCAAAACCAAGACAATTATGAGTTCTCTTACCCTCCATTTCTTTTTTGCCCCATAGTAGTCAACTTTTTCCCAACCCAAGCATCTAGCAACCAGTTGTCTATTTTATCTTCTTTTATTTTAAATTTGTAAGAATATCATGAAAACAGAATCACAAACTATGTAGCTTCTTTTATTCATTGACTAAGTATAATGTCTTTTGGTTTCACTCGCATTATTATGCACCCTTTTCTTTTTCATTCTCGGTGGTGTTCCATTACATAAATATTCTAGCTTATGTTTTCTATAATTAAGGAATTTTGGGTCTTGTTTCTTTGGCTATTAATAATAAAATTACAGAAACTGTTACATACATGTTTTAGAATCAAAATTAATTTAAATTTTATTTAGAGACTAAAGAATATTTAGGACTGAGTTTGCTTGATTAGAATGTAAGTGTTAACTTTATAGGGAACTTTACAAATGTTTTCTAAAGTGTATATATCATTTTTCATCCCCATAAGCAAAGTATCAATTATGAAAAATGAATAAGTTCTGAGGGCTTAATGCACATCATGGTGACTATAGTAAATAATATTGTATTAAATAATTGAAATTGGTCATGAAAGTATGTCTCAAGTATTGTAATCTCAGTAAGGAGTAACAATGTAAGGTGATGGACAGGTGCTTTAGCTTGATTATTGTAATCATTTCACAGTGTATATATATGTGCATAAAAATATCACGCTACACACTTAAATATATATAATTTCATCAATTATATTTCAGTAAAACTGGAAAAATAAATAGAGCATGAATTTTGCTTCTAAATTTATTCCTTTTTCATCACTCTTCACTCATTTGTGTAGAAGCAAATTTCTGTGTATCATATTTCTTGTGCTGACAAAAATTCCTTTAACATTTTGTTTTGTAGTGCATGTCCACTGGCAAAGCATTTTCTCTTCTTGTTTATCTGGGAAAAAAATCCATCTATTCTTCATTTCTGAGAGATCTTTTTGCTGGGAATAGCATTCTAGGTTAACATTTTTTTTCTTTCACCATTATAGTTTATTACATTGTCCTACAGCTTGCTGTAATGCTTATCTATGCTCTTTTTTTTTCTGGTTAGCAGCAATTTGAATATGATGATGTAATGTATCTTCATGATTGTGATTTTGTTGTTTTATTGTTTATTCTGTTCGAATTATCTGAGCTTCTTGGACCTGTGGTTTGGTATGTATCATTAAATGCAAAATTATTCACCTTTAATTCTTTAGTTAACTCTTCTGTTTAGTTTTTTTTTTTTTTTTGATTATATTCCTTATATATCTAATATTACTCTACAATTTTTATGCTGTTTTGGGGGTGGTGTTGTCGTTGTTATTTCAGTTTGGTTAATTTATTTTAGCATAACTTCAAGTTCATTGATGATTCTAGTCCCTGTGTTAAGTTTACTGATGAGACCACTGCAGGCTATCTTCATCTTTGTTACTGAGTGCTTCATTTTTATCTTTTACGGCAGGTTGTAGTGGAGTGGACAAGACTGGCCGCTAGATAGAGAGAAAGGACATCAGAGCAAGCTGTCTTAGTCCACTGAAGAGAAGGGAAGTGAGGGGGGACAAAGGGAAGAAAGAGAAAGGACTGTGGCCACAGTCAAGGAAAAATGACAGTCAGGTGCTTCTGTCCTTCTCATTTCCTTTCCTTTCCTTTCCTTCTTTCCTTACTTTCTATCTCATTTTTGCTCTCTATTTCTGTCTGTCTCTCTAATTCTTTTTTGCAATGGACTTCACAGTGTGCAATTTTTTCACCAGCTACAATGCAATATTTTGCCGATGTCCTTACGTTAAAATGTCTATTCTTCGCTCAATGGCTTATGACATTTGTTTCTAGAAAGAAATAATCCAGAAGGGCTTTGAGTTTTTCCGTGAGTGCCTGCTATCCCTTACAATAGCCCTGGTCCATGAGAGCCATTCTCAGGTCTTTTACACTGCTCTCCATCTTTTACAGTGAATAACTAATGATTTCCATGGGTAGCATCTTGGGAGACTGTGAAAATTCCCTTTGCATCGCTGGTCTACAGAGTCTACATAGTCTTTTTATTCCAAAAATATCCTTTGGTATATGTTAAATATATTGGTTGAAGCTTGCTTGCCAGTTCAAGAGATAGTCTTCAAGTAAGCATGGATATTCATGCCACGCCCTTAAGGCACTTATCTATCTTATAGTATAAATTAGTTGATTTTCCTGTGATCTCAACTCACATGAGTTCAAAAATTTGTGAGTTTTCTGATTGTTGAGAATTTTTTTTAATTTGTTTAGTTATCTGGTTTGTGCTCTTATAGTTCACTAATCTTTTCAATATGTTTAGTTTAAACATTTTTTTCAGGTAATTTATTAATCTTCATTTCTTAAATATCCATTACTGGAACTTCATTTTATTTCTATGGTGGCTTTATGTTCTTCTGATTCTTCATGATCCTTGTAGCACATCTGAAGAAGCAGTTCCCTCCTCCAGACTTTACTGACAGCTTCTGAAAGACTAGTCATCCTACCTACAGATTCCAGGAAGTCAAATATGTGAACACCATGAGTGAGTAAGCTCAATAGTGAGGTTCTTAGGGAGGTGGAACCATTGTGGAAGTTCTCAGGGTGGCAGACTTATTCCAGAATCTTTGGTAGGCAGGCCACATTCACTGTTAACATCTGCACACTGATTGCAGAGAAACTCTGCCCCACTCCTTTATCTCAAGTAGCCTAAAGCAATTTAGCTCTAATAATTCCCTCAGTGTTCCAGGTGTGGGCTTCTCAGGTAATGCCCTGAAATTCTGGAGAAGTTACACAACACTTCATTTTTCTTTCCTTCACGAGAAAACTTAGTCACTGAGGAAATCTCTCTTAACATTCTACTATGCGAACTTCAAGGAGGGATAAATGAGTATAGTAAAACTTTTCTACTGAATCTTTTAATGTGTTTTTCTCATTTATGTTTTCCATCTAGGTGATGTAACCCTCATTTGGACTCTGGAACACTCATAAATGTATTTTTGTCCATACAAAACACATGTTCATGAGGGAGAGTATGAAGATGAACTGAGAAATTCTATTTTGCCATCATACAGAGATTCATCATCATTGTTTTTGTTGTTACAATGGTGGAAGCAACTCTTTCCAGCTTTCTACATTTTAACTGAAAGCTTGAAGTGAGATCATACACACAATAAATATTACTATACAAGTCCACTTGTTTAGCTAGATAGAATGAAAGTCTGTTAATCAGTATACAATCAGAGTAACACAAACCATACTAGTAACTTGAACAGAGATCACGTTATAGATAACAGATCATTTCAAATATGTACTAGCTGATACAAAGAGAAAACAGTAATTTTAAAACAGATTGTTAAAAGCTAAAAAAGAGAAAGGAAACCTCGAGCCAGCACGTAAGAATTGCAAGCCGATTCCTTGTGTAGGACTGGAATAATACAGGAGGAGTCTGGAGTAATGAGAACCCAGAAGTGTGGGAATAAGTACCTGGACCTGGGACTCAAGTATCTCACCAGTTCACTAACTGCTGCCACTAGTACCTTTGGAAGGTAGGATGAACTGAATCTGCAAAGAAAGGGAAAGAAAATAAAAAGTGGAACCAATAGCTACCGTTCATAGAATGGCCCTTTTCTGGAATGATTTAAGAAAAAAACAAATTGGTACCAATTTTTTTCTTCTGTCAAATATTAACTTCCTTCCAGTATATGCTATTGGCATTAAACGGTCTCTAGTAAAGGAGGAATATGATTTGAAGAGTCCCAGCCTCAGAATAATAAAGCACACAGAAGGTGTGTTTCCAGCCTAAAGACAATAACTTAATAACTATCCCAGCAGGAATTTTATACTTTCAACCAGCTAAATGGATTGTAAGTAGAAATTTTAAAGTATTCACCATTTTATAGCCCATGCTTCATTAAGTCTCAATACCTAAACTGCAAAAATTATTCATCTAAATAAATTCACTTTTGTAGAGCTAGTACTTCCAAAAATTTCTATTATCAAATAAATGGGTGTCAGTTATAAAGTTTTATAGTGAAGCAGTGTTCTTATGGACTACACATTAATGACACAGATGGAAGAGAAAAGTTTTAATATTTCCTCATTTTGCCAAATTTCTCCATTAACTAGAGAATTTCCCCTTTGCTCTTTAGCTTACTAACTATTTCAGAAACTATTCCTTTTAGCAATATACACAAATACATACTATATAAAATGTGTGTACACATATACACACCGTCAAACAGAGTGAGAGAAAAATAATTATTATGAAGATTGGTTCACAAGTCTAATGGAGGTGAGATCTTCTACAAACTGGAGACCCACTTTGTATTTCCAATAGTGTTCCTACTAAAAACTGGGATTGTCACCAATCCTTATTAAAAGGATACATTTTATGGTACATATTGTATAATTACAATAGTTTAATTTCTTAGTATCATTTAAAACTGTTATCAATAGATAGTAGACATTAAGTAACTGTCATTTTGAGTGGATGCATGAATGAACTGGAAAAAAATTAATCAACAGTATATCAAAGAAATGTAATCTCTTTTCTGGGAAATGTTTTAAAAAGACAAGATTAGAAAATAAATTCTATTTATTAAAGGGTACATGAGTCAGTATATCTGTTTTACCTATAGTTTCCAACATAGAAAACATAGCAACAGCCTATATTCATTTTGATAAATATCATCCTTCTCTTTAATGGATGATACTAATTATTAAGTGTCATCCATATCAAAATGAATATTAGAGAGCTAGGTAAATAGACGGATGAAAAGACTGAGTGAAGTTCCTTGACTGTAGAGCTTTTCTGAATTTGTTTTATGACATAGATACAAAAAAGATGGGGCTGATTTCTTGTGACAATGAGAAAACTCACACTTTGAGAGAAAAATCTGAAATTTATCACATGTTAATACAATGGATTACCCCCATTTTATAAATTCATAGTAATTTTGAGAGTAAAATATATACCTTTGAAAGAAAGGATAGATTAAAAATATATACATTATATCTTTATTGAAAACAATTATAACAACATTCCCTTTGGAATATTTTCTAAGATTCCCTACAGTAATTGATCCAACTTTTCTTTGTTACTTTTATTCCATTTTTGAAATGTGTCATCCTTTCCTTGAGACTTTTTTATTCATGGAAATTGAACATAACCAGGAAACTAGATTTTTCCACTGAAGACACTGCTCAAACAGACTTTTTCAAATTGCTTTGGTTTGGAGACAGAGATAGTCAGTTTCAGTAAAAGTGTTATTTTCTTTAAAAAGAAATATACCTTTTCTAGTCCTAACCCATATTCATTTTTCAGACTTAGGAAATATATCCTTTATACAAAGTTGGCCCTACTAGTTTACCTTAACAATTTTTTAGAAGACACTGTTGCAAATATATGCACATATATGTGGTATTCAGAAATATTTGGTACTGCCATTTGTCACCAAATAACTTTGAAGTGGAGTAAAGTGCCTTCTTACAAGTTTATATGTGCATATACAACATTTTTCTATTTCTTATAAAAATAAATTCCAAATACAACTTGTGTAAATCGTGTCTCTAAATTCATCTCAATAATATTCCATCTCAAGTCAAAAACTTGCTAGCAAATCATCATTTTATTCATGAAACTGTTGGCTCAGTATTAAGAATATATATTTGAGTAGAATGATATATTGCTTTTTTTTGCCAAGATGAATCTAATGAATATAAGAGTTCCTTCCTATATTTAACTGACAGAAGGAATTTTTCTTATCCTGTTAGTTCTCTGCTGCTTTCAAGTAAGTTTTCTTATTTTAATTCTTTTTTTAAAAAAGTATTCTATTTTACCCAGCTTTTGTACCTATCCAAATGAGAGGTTTCATAAAAGTTATTTGTTGGTTATGATGATAGCAGGAATCACTCTGAATTATTTCTTTAAATATTTCCCTCTCTCTTCTCTGTTCTTTCTCTAGAATGACTACTAAAATCAGATTTTCATATTGACTAGATTTTCAAGTTTTATTATTACTTATCTCAGTCTTTTAAAAAAAGTATTTCAATCCATTAAATATAAAAGAGTACAATTTTAAATCAAGGAGATTTTATAATCTTATATTTCGAATAGCACACTGATTCTCTTTCTCTCTCCACCTCTACAATATGGATATACTTTCATGCATAACATTTCTTTCAATTAATTTTCAAATATGTGTTCTCTTTACATAAGCATATCTTTTCATAGATGCAATTTCTTTAGTTTATGACTATAAATTTTTAGTTTTCTTTATTTGAATCATTTGAATGTATTATAATTTATAAAGTATATACACTTTAAATTTGTACTCTATATGTAATAACTATTAATAAATAGATATTCTTGTAATTATAATTTCAGTCAAAGTATGGAAAATTACCATCATTTCAGAAACTCCTTCATCCTCTTAGGAAATTATTTTCCATGTTACATACTATTAAAGTACAATAACTGATTTTTTCATTACATGAGTAGACTATAATGTCTTTCTCCAATTACCTATAGATAATATTACTTTTTTTCCAGTTTGTAAATATCAGGAACAAAATAAGTATAATCATTTTCAAATGTGCAAAAGATGAACTGCTGACTTCTAGAGTAGGTAGGTGAATGTTTAACTTCATTAGAAATCAGAAAACTTTGCCAAAGTAGTAACATTTTACATTTATAACTGCATTGCACAAATCCCCCAACTGAACCACATTCTTGTAAACATTCTGTATTGTTTTATTTTCTAACTTTTATAATTCAAGTGAACTCAACACAGTATCATTTTTTAAACTGGCAGATAAAATTGTAGGTATTAATTATATATAAAATAATTCTTCAATGTCTACATGCATTGCAGAATGACTAAATCTACCTAATTAACATAAGCATTTTCTCAGATAGTTTTAGTGTTGAATTTCCTTAAGAATCAATAGGCCTAAGCACCTTTCAATGTATTACTTAGTCACCTACATAATTTCATCGGTGAAGTGAATATCAGTGTCTCTCATACTCATTCAAAAAGTTTGCTTATTTGAGTCCTTTATATGTTATAGGTATAAGTCAATTTACATAGACAAGGTGTGATCAGACAATAAAGTAAGTAAATTTTAAAAATTTATCACAGTGAAAGATACATTGTCAGTAATCTCTCCACCCCTACATTCCACTCCCCCCAAAATAAATACCTGTTGCTTCAAACATACTTGTCTGATTGTTCTTGTCATTTTCTGAAGCAGTTGTAAAAGAAGTTCTTTGTAAGTATCTTAAATTGTGCTATCATGGCTGTCTCAATGCCCGGAATAGATTCAAAATATTTACCTTTCATGGTCATTTTGACTTTGGGGGAAGATTCTGAAGTCATAAAGTGCCAGATCCAGAGAATAAGATGACTGAGGATGCACCATAGTGTTTATGAGTTTGCCTTTACGTTAGACGGCACTTGGGGGCAAAAGCATTCACTGCTTTTTGTTTGTTTGTTTGTTTGTTTGTTTCACTCATAAAGATATAAACCAGTACTTTTGGAACTGCTTTAGACAGTGGCAAAATTGATGGAAAAAATGTGTTCACAGCAAAGGAAAGTATGTTGAGTGGACTAACGGCAATGTGTCTTTTTTGTAACAACTTTTTAAAATTTAAACATTCACCCTATAAATTGATCATTTCTTCTATATGTAGAAAATATTTTGCCATTTTCTTTGTTAGTTATTTCTTTTTCTGAAATATTGAAAGGTATATTTTCAGTTCATTCCATTCAGCTGCTTAATTTTTTATAGTACTCTTTATGTATAGTTAAGAAATATTTGCTTAACCTAAAAATCTCAAAGGTATTCTATTCTCTTTCTAGCAATTTTCATTCTAAAATGCCACACTTAGGTCCACATTTTTTCAGTAATTCTAAACAAGGTAAGAAGTGAATTCATTTTTCCCCATATTTACATCCAATTGTTCTTTAACTAAAATTCTACTCATTTTGAAACATATTTTTGTGAAATATTGACAATGTAGTTGTTAAGTTTCTGGGTTCTCCAATTTGCCCCACTGACTTATGTGTTTACATTGATGCTGATATTACTGTTGTGATCTGTGTACCTTTGTATGTGCAGTAAGTCATGAAGCCAAATGGTTTAAGTCTTCTAAATGTGATCTTTAAAAAAAACTTATTTGAATTCTTCCAAAATCTTTGCATTTCTAAATAAATTCTTCATCTACTAGTGAAATTCTATAACAGCAACACAAAGTCTATTTAGGATTGTGATTGTTATGCATTCAATCTATAGATCAATTCAGGTATAGTAAGTACCTTAAAAGATTTACTAATAAGCTGGGTGTGGTGGCGCATGCCTTTAATCCCAGCACTCGGGAGGCTGAGGTAGGAGGAGCATTGTGAGCTCTAGGCCGGCTTGGGCTACAACGCGAGTGCAAGGCCGGCCTGAGCTACACAGTGCGACCCTGCCTCAAAAACCAGGGCCAGTTGTTATCATTGAAATAACTACCCATAACATCAGATCTAATATAACCAAGCGAAATAGTTCAGAGTGAAACAAATAAAGCATAAAAGTATGATCATACATGAAAGAAACAAAAAACTAAAGAGATCAGCAAACAACAACAACATAGCCAATACTGTAAAATTGTAGGTTTAGTACTGTAGATGGTTGGAATTTTACAGTGGTTGCAACATTGTATGTTGTTACCTTTAAAGGGGCTGTTCAGGTTGACAGGTAAAGACATGTAGGATTGATCTGGTCTTATGAATATCAACTGTTCTCTCTCACCAGTTAATGCATTTAGTAGTATAGACTTTTAAACTATCTTACAGATACCCTTATATAAAACTATGTCTTTTTTTTTTTTTAATACCTTCCTTCCTCGGTTCCGCTTGTAGTAGCTCTTATTGTCTTCTAACTAAATGTCCTTACCAATTGGCCAAATATAGTCAAACGAGATAGTATTGAAAAACCAATAACAGATAGGATAATGGGGGGAATACATAGTAATGTAGCATTGATTTCTATGATGCCTCATGTTAGTTTCAAGGCAGATGTCTATATCATCTGTTGTAACACAATCATACTAAAATAGGTTAAAATCCCTCTGAACAGAGCAGTGAAAGTAATACCTGGTTTTGAAGCAGGGTGATCATATATCACTGAAGGCTACCCTTATAAATTTTGCTATCTTTACAATAGCTGTCTTTGTCATCATTTATGATGAAGATAGGCCGGTCGAGGTTGAATAGGGTTA